>CM067765.1:7500-215000 GCA_034642375.1 Vigna nakashimae
CTGCGTGCCTTGTGGTTGGTTCAGCTATGTAATTTATTGGAGACTCTTCCAAGCTCATTTTTAGCTACAAAATAAGGGATTATTGATGAAAGTACATCAAAGTAGCCGAAAACACAATTATTTAGAAAACAAGACAAAAGAAGAGGAATAAACAAGTTATAAGTTAGAAAGGAGTTGATTTTGCTACTAAAATGATGCTGAAATAATGGTAAAATTTAGCATTATCACTTACTGACTGGAGAAGCGAGCCACTGGTGGGCGAGCGTGAGAGCTATTTTGACGGACGCCCAAAATCCCATCACTTGGGAAGTGTTTCGGAGTAAATTTTATGAAGAATACTTCCCTGATAGCGTCCGCTTTGCAAAGGAGGTAGAATTTCTTCAACTGATACAAGGTGGCATGTCTGTTTCGGAATACACAAATAAGTTCAAACACCTTGTCCGTTTCAATACGATGGCCACCAGTGAAGAGTGGCAGTGCAGGAAATTTGAGAACGGACTAAGAAGTGACCTGAAAGTATTAATTTCCAGCTTGTGCATCCGAACGTTTCCTGCTATGGTTGAGAGGGCCAAGGTATTAGAGAAGAACATGGCAGAAGCGGAATGGCAGAAGAAGCAACAACAGGTGGTTAGGGGACCAATATCGTTAAGGAACAATGCGAACGTGAGAAGGTCTCCTTACGTTCGTCCAACTCAGTCTCATAATGGATCGCAAGCAGTGGTTGCTGTAGGACAATCTGGGCAAGGAAACGTGACTTGTTTCCAGTGTGGAGGCCCCCACTACCGCTCGTCATGTCCTCAACTAGTGGGAGGAAAACACTGCAATCGTTGTGGGAGGAATGGACACTTAGATAACGAATGCAACATGAGTGGACGTGCAGTGATGAGGCCACCAAATGCTGGAAGGAACCAACCAAGAGGTGGAGTTCGCTGCAGGAGACCATGTCTTTCTCAGACTCAATCCGATCACTGGGGTAGGCAGAGCCATTCGTCCAAAGAAGTTATCCCCCAAGTTCATAGGGCCTTATCAAATCCTGAAGAAGATCGGACCAGTGGCGTATGAACTAGCTTTACCACCGCAACTGTCGAACCTTCACCCAGTCTTCCACGTTTCCCAACTCCGGAAGTACATAGCCAATCCCTCTCATATCTTGGAGTTGGAAGACGTTCAACTACGCCACGACCGAACGCTGGAGTTGCAACCGGTTCGTGTGGATGATAGCCGCACCAAATACTACAAAGGAAAAGACGTTCGTCTAGTGAAGATGGTGTGGGATGCAAAGACTGGTGACTCAACGTGGGAGGTAGAGGAGGCCATGAAGAACTTGTACCCCCATCTATTTTCGGGTAAGTACTAATTTTCGAGGACGAAAATTTTTTGTAGTTAGGGGGAATGTAAGGCCTCGAAAATTTAACTCTGCAAAACATCTGTCAAATCACAATTAATGCACACCACGTCATTCACGCAGAGCCATTAAAAACCCACTTTGCACTGCATGCACGAGCGCCACTTGTCACGTTAGAAGTTTCTGAAGTCAGTAGTGGGGGTGCAGGTGTCGACAGGGGAACGCTTGTCCGTTTGGACGTGGATTGAACAAAAATAATTTTTGAAAAAACTCTCCCACTCACCTGCACGCACCCTTCTTCTTCCTCAGAAATTAAACTTTCATTTTCTCCATCTTCTCTCTAGAAACCTCCACCTTCTCTCTACTGTAACTCACACACTTCTTCTTCGTTCAACATTCAGAACCGTCGGAACGTTCCCTACGCCGTGAGCTCCATTCTGGACCGAACAGCTCCAGATTCTGGAACCGGTAAGCCCCCAACCTAGACGTTCGTTTCTGGAGTACATGCGAAACCAAGATTTGGTTGCATGAAAGGATGTAAACTGATTTCTTCTGCGTTTCTTTTGGTTAGATTTAGTTGAAGAACTTAAGATAATCGTTGAGGGTAGAAAGCCATAGTTGGACGAGACAAAACCATACTCTTAGGACGTTCACTACTGATCCAGGTAAGGAAATCTTATTGATTTAATTCGTACGTTGTTGTATGTTTGCTGAAAACGAATGCACGTTGATGAATGAATGAATGTATGTATGCAGTATGAGTATGAATGCATGATGGATGATGGATGAGATGTATGAATATGAACATGGATAGTTATGGTGTATGAAATAAATCTGTATGATGATGTTTGTCAACACCCAATTTCGTCCGGATTGACTAATAGGGTTGTTGTATTTTATTTTCATCATGAGTGTAAAATAAAAAATAAAATAAAAAATAATAATAAAAAATAAAAAAAAAGTACAAATAAAAAATAAACAAGAAAAAGCGTTCGGCCTTTTTGCTGTAGCTGTATGACCGGGCCGTTCGTCCTCTATCTAAGTCGTTCGTCCTTAACGTGCATTCATCTTCTCCGTATCTTTTGATGTCGGCTCTTTCCACCTGCATGCAACCGTTCGGTCTTTGTTGAACGATGCCACAGATATTCGGTCGCTCATCCTCAACCGTTCGGCCGTTCCGTCTCATTGGCGTTCCGTCGCTCGTCCTCAACTGTTCAGCCATTCGGTCTGATTGACGTTCGACATTTTTTAGCTTAAAGAGTTCCTGCGTTTGGCCGCTCGTTCTCAACCGTTCGACTGTTCGGTCTCGTTTATGTTCGTCCTCAGAAGTGCATTCCTATTCTCCCTATCCCATATGACGTTCGTTCATCGTTGGACGCAAGGGTTCATGCGTTCGACCGTTCGGCCTCAAAGGTTTACTGTTCGTATCTGTTCGTATTGTTAGCGTTCGGTCATATTATTTGTTAGTGAACGTTCGGTCTTGAAGTTGTTGATTCTCAGTTCAATGTTCAGTTTTGGTGATTAGCATTCGATGTTGAGCGTTCGGTCTAGGTTTGAATTCACAGTGTTCGATCTCAATAACGTCCGGTCGCTCGTCCTAATCTACTGTCCGTCCAGGTCACTCTCCTCATTTACCGTTCGTCTTGACGCCCCTCATCACTTAATACCGCTCGTTCTTACCGTTCGGTAATCCTTGGACCGAAGTATTCGGACGTTCGACCATTAGCCGCTCGTCAACGTGATATCTGTTCGTATTGTTAGCATTAGGTCACATTTTGTGTTATTAAACGTTCGGTTTTGAAATTTTTGATTCTCGGTTGAGCGTTCGGTCTTGATGGGTTATTTTTCAATTAAACGTTCGCTCTTGATGTGTTTTCTCTGTTATCGTTGATTTTGAACAGCCGTTCGTCATAGGCGTCCGGTCTTGTTCAGGGGTTCGGCCAAACAGTGGTCGTTCGTTTTTTATTTTGTGGTTGTTTCACTATGTTAAAAAAAATGATAAAATAATTAAAAATAAATAAAGATAAATGTTCATATGGTATGTGCCAAAACAAAAATCCAGAATCAGGGATGTGTCTATGAATTCCTGGAAAGTTGTCTAAAAAAAAAGCAAAAAAGACAAAACAAGAATCCCAGATTAAGGAATTTGTCTGACGGGATGTGTCTGAGCTCCTGGGAAGCACTGCAGCAAGCTTGGAGTTCCTTTTCCTTAAAATATGTTTCATCAGAGACTGGAGAGGAAAGAGGAAGGATTTTCTAAAATTACAATTTGGTATCAGAGCAATGGTTTTCGAAAATATTTTGGGACTCTGGGGAGTGAAATTACTATTCTTAGTAAAATTATTAATGGTTTATGATGAAAATGACTATTTGAGGAAATTGATATCATATGCTAAATTGTATTGTTATCTTTTTGAAGAAATCATTTAAAACTCGACAAACATGCAACAACAACAAGTTGATCAAGCACCTCAAAATCATTCTAGCTTGAATGACTTTTTAAGGCATGATCCAACTAAATTTAATGGGGATGCTACTCCTGATGAGGCTGACTCTTGGCTAAGGCAGAATGAGAAGATTTTCCGGGTAATAACTTGCTCAGAAGAACAAAAATTAACTTATGCATCATTTCTTTTGGTGGGTGAGGCTGAATATTGGTGGGAAAGTATGCAACAGTTGATGACGATTAGAGTCGATATTTTATTCACTTCACTTAGTTTATTATGCTAGAATTGATCCGGGAATTGTGCTTAATTGTCCGGTATTTTCCTGTTTTTACTAATTATGTTTAAATTGACTAGAAATTCTTATTTTGATTAATTTGAATTATCTAAGCTAATTATTTGTATTAGTAATTGCAGGAAATTTTTGGAAATACAATTTGGGACATTTTAAGGTTTAATGAAAATAAAATGGCAATTGAATCGAGAGGTGGAGATTTATTTTGATGTACAACACATTTTATTTTGGGAATGGATTTTCCTTTACAAAGAAATTTGGCAGCAACCCAAAATTGCACATGTGTTTGGACGTGAAAATGGTCTTGGATATGGAAAGGGGTAGTCATTCATTTTAAAGCATAATTATCGGTGCAACATACACATCACACGGCAAAGTCATACACTGCTCATTCAATTTTTGTCAAGCATTTGAGATAAACCGTGAACCAAGAAGGGACCACCATTTTAAAAATTCACGTTGATGGGACTCCAAAAAAATGCTAAGTGCTGAATTTTATTGGTTTAGTGGAAGTGGTGCACGTCCATTCACTTTGGCTTGCAGATTTTAATATCATCCTTCTCCATTACACATGTGTTTTTGATTCCTCTCTTTTATATAACAAAAACACACGGCCCACATGCAAACTTATTTTGGAAAGCATTTCGGACCACCACACTTTTTGCTGGAATGTGAATTTCAGTGGAGGCAGGAAGCAACCATCAAATTGGATAACTCCACACATTTGAAAGAGAAACTTTGCAGCTGGTGGCTTGCACGTTGGGAAGAAGGTGTCTCAGTCCTCCACGTCCAGCAGCGTCCAACAAGAAGAGAAGAAGTGGTGTTCCACCTTGGAGAGGAGATGAAGGTTATCATGGCTGGACGGTGAAGAAGGAGGCCACACAAATGAAAATAAAAATCACGGTTGGAAGCATTTGAGGGAGAAGCTCACGACACTTACATGCAGAAAAGAAAGAAATTATTTGTTTTGTCTTATTTTGAAAAGTGGTGTAACCTTGCCTATTGATTCACACGTCCGTGAAGAGTAAGTGGTTGAAGAAAGTCAAAAAAATGCAAGGAGGAAAAGGACAAAAGGTGAGCAACATGTTTTGTTCTTTGGTGCATGTGATATGGAGCACTTGGGGAATGGAAATGGGAATGTCCAGAGAAACACACGGATAGCACACAAAATGGAGGGCCCCTCACTGCATTCTTCCAAAATTAAAAAAATCATGGTCTTGTAGTATAAGAGGGAGGAAGGGCCGTGAGGGAGAGGGAGGAGGGGAATACAGCTGCTGGACAGCAAGCACACGGACAGCAGTAGGGGCTGGAACATCAAGGGTGAAACGCAGTATGACAATGGAAGGCTACGGTTGAGAAAGAAATGGTGTACACACTAGGTTCTAATTTTATCATTTTTGTTTGTTGTAATCAATTTCAATTAAGTTTTAGTTTGATTTAATTTTCTGAACTTCCAAGTTTGTTACTGTTTTTATTTTGTTTCTGTAATTACATTTCTGCTGCTGTAATTAAATTCTGCAGTAATTTAAATTTCTGTTGTTATTTTTGTGAAATTAAATTTCTGTTGTTTTTACTATGTTGTTAATCATGTCTCTTTGAATCATTCATTGTAAATTTATTTTCTTTATTTTATTGCAGTAATTTTGACTCTGTTTTTACTGTTTTTGAAATTTACTGTTTTTCTGTATTTTTTGTTTTCTGTATTTCATTTTCTGTATTTTCTTTTACTGTTTTCCTGATTCTGTAATTCTGTATTTATTGTTTTTACTGCAATTATGAGCTGCTGTAATTTTATTTTCTAAAATTTACTGATTTACTGTTTTACTATTTTTACTATTTTCTGTATTTTCCATTTTCTATATTTTATGTTCTTTTTCTGTATTTTTGTTTTAACTGTTTTAGATTTATTTTCACTGTTTCATGTTACTGTATTTTCGTTTTTACTGTTTATAAAATTTACTATTTTACTCTTTCTACTGTATTCTGTATTTACTATGTACTGTATTTTCGTTTTTCTGTATTTTCGTTTTCTGTATTTTAGTTTTCTGTTCCAGATTTATTTTTTACTATTTTACCTTACTGTATTTTCGTTTTTGCTGTAGCAAAATCATTTTTACTGTTTTAAATTTGTTTTACTGTTTTAATTTCGTTTTTACCATTTTAGTTTTAAATTTTACGTATTGTTTTTAATTATGCTTTTATTTTTATGTTTAATGTTTAACGTTTTCTATACGTTTAATGTTCTCGCGTTTATTTTATTTTGATGTCTTTTACCATTGGGTTTTTACTGTACTGCATTTTACTTCACCGTATTTAATTTGGTGTTATTTAAATTCCAGTTCATTTTAATTTTTTCGCATTAAAACAAAAACATTCACAACCCCCCCACTTTTCGTGTTTAATCTGAAACTGAACCACATAAATTGGTCCTTGAGAGACGACCTAGAAGTCACTTCCTAGTTATACTGCATTCTTAATTGCACATCAAATTTGTATGGGCCGCGACAACTCGTATCAACGATTCGTGGTGAGGTTGTGAATTGGGAGAACTTTAAGATAAGGTTTCTGGAAAAATATTTTCCAAACAGTGCAAAATTTGCAAGGGAGGCAGAGTTTCTAACCTTACAACAAAGAAGGCTATCAGTACAAGAGTACGTAGTAAAATTTAATTATCTCTCAAGATTTTATACTCAGAATATCACAGAAGAATGGAGATGTCGAAAATTCGAGGGAGGACTAAGGCATGAACTGAAGAAGGTACTTATGCCATTGGAAATACAAGAGTTTCCAGCATTGGTAGAGAAAGCCAGAATGATAGAATTGTTAGAGTTTGATCCAAGTAGAGTTTCCAGACTTGCAAAGGGAGAATCTTCAATAAAATTCAACAAAAAGCCTTATGAAAAACCACAATTATCGTATCGAGGAACAGTGAAGTGTTTTGAGTGTGGAGGAGCACATTTCAGACGTGACTGCCCTAAACTTATTGGAGAAAAAGTTGAAGGGAAGAGATGTTTCATCTGCAATGATCCGGGACACTTTGCTAATGTTTGTCCAAAGAAAAAGAAGGTGGGAGAACCACAACAACAAGATTCTGCTGAAGTAAAGCCCCGGGCAACAGGAAGAGTATTCGCAATGACTGCAGAAGAGGCTACTAAGCCAGGTACATTAATCTTACACACCTGTATGCTGTTAGGAGAATGCGTATATGTTTTGTTTGACTCTGGAGCCACACACTCCTTTATATCCCTAGCATGTTTAGAAAGACTCGGATTACCGATGCTTGATCTAGGGTGTGAATTAGTAGTTTCTACACCAGCATCGGGACCAGTTACGACCAGTTCAGTCTGTGTCGGATGCCCAATCCAAATTGCAGGACGCAAGTTCAAAGTGAACTTGATCTGCTTACCCCTTCAAAATCTAGACATTATTTTAGGAATGGATTGGTTGACTGCCAATCACGTTCTTATTGATTGTGGGAAACAAAAGATAGAGTTTCTAAATTTGAACAATTTAGAACTAAGCTCAACTCGAGTCGCTGCGAAGGATATCAAAGATGGAGCTACCTGCTATGTGGTGTTAGCTCAGGAGAAAAGAGAGAATACTGAAGAGCAAATCATCGGAATACCTGTGGTAGAAGAATATGTTGATGTTTTTCCAGAAGAAGTGCCAGGTTTACCACCTAGTCGAGAGATCGATTTCACAATAGATCTAGTGCCCGGAGCTGGCCCGGTTTCTATGGCTCCATACAGAATGGCTCCTGCCGAACTAGCAGAGTTGAAAAAGCAAATCGAAGATCTGTTGGAGAAGAAGTTTATCCGTCCAAGTGTGTCTCCATGGGGAGCTCCTGTATTGCTGGTGAAGAAGAAGGATGGAAGTTCAAGGTTGTGCGTGGATTATCGACAGTTGAACAAGGTTACAATAAAGAACAAATATCCTTTGCCAAGAATCGATGATCTATTAGATCAGTTAAGAGGAGCAGAGGTGTTTTCAAAAATTGATCTCAGATCTGGGTACCATCAGATTCTTGTCAAGACGGAAGATGTACAAAAGACGGCTTTCAGATCTCGCTATGGACACTTTGAGTACGTGGTAATGCCGTTTGGTGTGACGAATGCCCCAGCGATTTTTATGGACTACATGAACAGAATATTTCGGTCATGTTTAGATAAGTTCGTGGTAGTATTTATAGACGATATTCTTATCTATTCAGAGAATAAGGAAAAGCATGCAGAACACTTGAGGGTGGCGTTGGAAATTTTAAGAAAACATCAACTGTATGGGAAACTGTCAAAGTGTGAGTTCTGGATAGAGAAAGTACAATTTTTGGGTCATGTGATTTCTGCTCAAGGAATCTCAGTGGATCCAGCAAAAGTGGAAGCTGTGCTAAAGTGGGAGCGGCCGAAAACTGTAACTGAAGTACGAAGTTTTGTAGGATTAGCCGGTTATTACCGACGTTTTGTCGAAGGGTTTTCCAAGATTGTAGGTCCTCTAACTCAGTTAACTCGTAAAGATCAACCATTTCTGTGGACTGACAAGTGCGAAGCCAGTTTTGAAAATATGAAGCAACGACTAACGTCAGCACCAGTATTAATCATTCCAGACTCTAGCAAATCTTTTGAGGTGTACTGTGATGCGTCATATCAAGGATTAGGGTGCGTTCTAATGCAAGGAAGGAGACCTGTAGCTTATGCATCTAGGCAGCTAAAGGCGCATGAGAAGAACTACCCAACGCATGACATCGAACTTGCAGCAGTAGTATTTGCATTAAAGACATGGAGACACTACCTCTATGGGGCAAGTTTCCAAGTTTTTAGTGACCATAAGAGTCTAAAGTATTTGTTCGATCAAAAGGAGTTGAACATGCGACAAAGAAGATGGATGGAATATATGAAGGACTATGACTTCGAGCTTTTATATCACCCAGGAAAAGCCAATGTGGTGGCAGATGCATTGAGTAGGAGACAAGCTCAGATAACAACAATGATGGTGAAGGAATTAGAACTGTTAGAAAAGTTACGTGATATGAACTTGGGGTTGCAGTTAAACCCAGATCACATATGGTGTAGTCATTTAGTAATCACTAGTGACTTCTTAGAACAAGTGAAGGTTGAGCAGTCGATGGATCAAGAGTTGCAGCAAAAGATCAGGTTGTTGGACACCGATCAAGCTAAGGAGTTCGTTCTAAGTAAAGATGGCATACTTCGATTTAAAAACAGAGTGTGTATCCCTGCAAAGAGTGAATTAAAACATTTAATTTTAGACGAAGGCCATAAAAGTCGTCTTAGCATACATCCAGGTATGACTAAGATGTATAAGGACCTGAAAGAGTCATTTTGGTGGAATGGAATGAAGAGGGATGTGGCCGAGTTTGTAGCAGCCTGCTTGGTGTGTCAAAAGGCAAAAGTGGAGCATCAAAAACCGGGAGGGATGTTACAACAGTTAGACATTCCTCAATGGAAGTGGGACAGTATCTCGATGGACTTTGTAACACATTTACCAAAATCATCAAAAGGTCACGATTCTATCTGGGTTATCGTTGATAGACTAACCAAGAGCGCTCACTTTTTGCCTATTAATCAACGTATGTCACTAGAAAAGCTGACGGAGTTATACATCGGGGAAGTAGTGAGGTTGCATGGCATACCTACAAGCATTGTGTCAGACAGAGATCCAAGGTTTACTTCAAGATTTTGGCAGACGCTACAGAAGGCTCTGGGAACACAGTTGAAGATGAGTTCGGCTTATCACCCTCAGACTGATGGTCAAACAGAAAGGACTATTCAATCTTTGGAGGATTTGCTGAGAACTTGTGTATAGACCACCTTCACCTTCCCACACTCTAGAAATCTTCAAGGAAGAGGAGGTAAGCATACCTCAATTTGATTATATTGATGACTATGTTGTTGAGAGGTATGCTGATGACTATATTGTTGCTGAGTCTGATTTTA
Source organism: Vigna nakashimae (assembly GCA_034642375.1). Classification (NCBI taxonomy): domain Eukaryota; kingdom Viridiplantae; phylum Streptophyta; class Magnoliopsida; order Fabales; family Fabaceae; genus Vigna; species Vigna nakashimae. The sequence goes on from CM067765.1 coordinate 17,533, forward strand.
ATTTTTCCTCTGTGCATGATGAGAACCGCTTTTTACTATCACATTCGAATGGTTATTCTTCATGCACTGAACATGAATCTGAGTCTATGATTAATATTGCATGCAATTTAGAAATTGATTCATGTTATGAGGATTTATCTAAAGCTCAGTATGATAATTTGGGTGTTATACCTCTGCATAACATTTCTTTGGAACCACATTGCACTAACCATGTTGCAGGAGGTGTACATGTATTGCATCAACAAACACCCACTATTGAAGACAAAGGTGCAAGCTTACAAAACGGTTTGAAAATCAATTGGCACCTGCTGAACCCAATCATCAACAATTTTTTCTGCTTAGATCCAGCGATGGAAGACATTTCATTGCTTGATCAGATCTGGAGGATGAAGCAGTTCATCCTCAACACTTTCATACTGGATCCCGAGGCGAAAAACCTCTCCCTACAAGTCCAAAATTGGCAACTGCCACCCTGACCAGGGGAGTTTTCTTTTTCTTTCTTCCCCGTTTTCCTACTTTTATTGCATTTGTCCTTTATCTGTTCAGTGTTTTAACTGATGATCTTTTGCTTAGAAAACATTTAGGACAGTGTAATTTAAGTATGGTCTCGGGAAGATTCTGAATTTCGTTTTCTTTTATGTTTATTTTTCCTTTTATTTTTCTTTATTAGTTTTCCAGTTATTATTTAAAAAAAAAAATTTATTTGTGATAATTTTTTTTTAAGTGTGCAAAAATTTTTCTTTTCAAATTTAATTGTTATGAGATGTACATATATTTATTTTTCATATATTTAAAAAAAAAATGTGTTCTGTGTTTTATTTGCTTCGTGATTTTTAGTGTTTTTACTAAAAAGAAAAAAATTCGAAAAATCAAAAATTCAAAAATTGTTTTGCGTATTCCTTGATTTTATTTCGACCCTCAGTATCTTATTATTTTATACCAATAAAAATTTTCACTTCAGATCTTATTTTTCCTTATTTTCCTTCACTGTAAATATAATTTCTTAGTTGTGTGCATACAGATTATTGATTGAAAAATTTGACTAAGAAAGATTTCATTCGGTCATAAGAGCAAAAATTACAGTAATGGAAAATTGGAGATTTAACATATCTGAAAATGAAATTGCAGTAGATTCATATATGAAATTAAAAGATGTTCGGGGGTCGATCTTTAGTGATCGTTAATATTACAAACCAAATAAAGAACAAAAACAACATAAAAAAAAAAAAAATTAAAAACATAAAAAAATATAATTGTTCAGATTACATGCCTTGTCCATATTCTGGCCACACTCGGCCAACAAAAACATAAAAATAAAAAATAACATAAAACATTAAAACTGGAAGAATTCTCGAGCTGGTTGTGGTGGTCTAAGGGAGAGCTCCGTTGAGGGAGCTCTGGTTCGGAATGTGAGAAGCTTGGGTGGAGGGATTTGTCTCTCATCTCTATCATCGCCAATGATGATCGGAACGGGAAACAGATTCAGCAGCCTCGGTGCCCTCATAATCACCCAGTTGTTTTCTTTCAAACAAAAAAAAAATAATAATAAATAAAAAAATAAAAAATAAAAAAACTTGTGTTAATAATAGAAGAGGAATGGAAAATTCAATGGAGGTGTGATCAGAGGTCTTACCGTACATGTATAGCGGCAGTTGTGAAAAGAGAGTGCCAGTAGGGTCTATCTCCGCTTGCCAGCGCTTGACCCGATTGCCGTGGTTGTTAAACCAGCAGTGTACGTTGTATTCAGTGGCTTCGCCGAAAGCCCTTAGTCGAGACGCGATCTCGACGACTTGCGCTCGGTGATGAGTCAATATTTTATTCACTTCACTTAGTTTATTGTACTAGAATTAATCAGGGAATTGTGCTTAATCGTCCGTTATTTTCCTATTTTTCCTAATTGTGCTTAATTCGATCAGAAATTCTTATTTTAACTAATTTGAATTATCTGAGCTTATTATTTTGCATTATTAATTATGGGAAAATTTTGGATATCTTTTTGGGACATTTGAAGGCTAAATGAGAAATGACAATTGAGCCCAATGCATTTCAGCCACTTCAATTTTCGCTGGTTGCTGTGTGAATTTTGTATCAACTTGTTTGTCCTCGTTCGAATTCAATTCTTATCCGTTTTGCATGCAGTTTTTTTTCATAGTTTCGTACGGATGTCTATTTTCATGTATAGTTTTTACTTTGTTCAAATTCGTTATGTGTTGTTCCCAGTAATTGTTTTACTCCCCTGTGTCAGTCAAGTTCATACTGTTTAAGTGGCTTCTAATTTGTTTGCATTGTTTGCTTGTTTTTTTTTAGTTGTGGTGGCTGGAATTAATCATTGGAAGGAGCTAAGACCTCCCAACACTCAAGAATTCAACACTCATAATGACACATTTTATAGCTCAAGCAAAGGACACATGGGACAAAAGTTTTGGTCATCACGGTTTTATTGAGAAACATTTGTATGAATGGTTGGCAAAGATTCACGTAAAGGAGCATGTGAGTGTATGTGCACGGTCTAAATCCAAATTGAAAAGCATGACCACATTGAAATCAAATCCATGGCAATGTAGAAGAATAGCATGGAAAAGGATGGAATAAAGGGACCACCACGTTTTGAATTATTGCAGCTCACGGTTTTCCAATATCATTTCCTATCAATAACAATTCATTTTTGGTAAGCACATGGAAGAAAAGCGGGGCCGCCAATTTAAGAAGGGAACAATGTTTAATTGAAAAGAATGCCACATAAGAGGAGGGGACCACGTTTTTTTGGAAGCACACGGTCATGGGAACTTATTCTCCTTTGTCATGGATGGTGGAAAGAATAATGGAAAGCATACTTTTTGTTTTCAATTTGGTTTCTTAAAGAATTATGTCACGAAAAGAGTGCTTGGAGGCCCCCTCATGCTTTGGCACGTTAGTTACTACAATATTCAATTGGACAACACATTAGGCCGCCCCATTTATTTTGGCTTACGTGGTTTTCAATAGTTATCATCATCTTTCAGGAGAAGGGCATGAAGTGAGGACTACAGACAAGCTCTTTTACTTTGGAAGAAATGCTGATTTCCTTTTATTTAAGGGGTGCGCGTCCATCACATGAAGAGGAGTTCACGGCCTGCACAAGCCATCAAAGAAGTGCAAGAACCTTCCAGTAGGCTTGGAGATAAAGAGTGGTGTTCTTGAACGGACAGCATGCTTGGAGATTCATGAAAATGAAGCTGGAGGAAGCAGTGTTCCAGCAGCAGCCACCTTGGATGAGAATAAATGGAGGGTTGCAGATGAAGGGAAAGAGAAGAGCTGCTACCATCAGGTGCTGTCACGGTCTTTAGCTGGAATAAAGAAAGGAGTCTACTGCTAAATGTAGAAGGAAGAAGAAGAAGCATCCACCTGCACCCTGGAACAAGGAGGTCTCGGCTGCTACCATGAATTGAAGAAGAAGTTGTCACGTTCCAGCAGTGATTGAAGGAGCACGTCCAACTCACATCCAAGGGAAGAAGCTCACGGTCAGCTGGGAGAAGAGGCAGAGATCACGGCCAAAATGGAGAAGGAAAGGACAAATGGTGATTCACGAGAAGAAAGAAATGCAACGGATTGCAATTGGAAGTGGAGCCCACCATTTCCTTGACAAATTTAGGAGTGAAGAAAGTCTCCAACCTATGAAGGCAGAGGACAAAACCTTGCTGGAGACAAGGAGGGCTCACGGGAGTTTGTTTCTGAGTTTTGGCTATAAAAGAAAGCAAGCAGCTGAGAAGAAAACTCATTAGAATTAGGATTTAGAATTAGAGATTAGGAAGTACGTACTGGTTTTCTCCTCCCCTCTTGGGGAGGTTGTGATTTGATTCAATTTACATTTTCCAGTAGCAAGCTCTCTTGGTTTTCATTTCCAAACAGTGCACAAATGTAAAATTTTATTTCTGAAGCGTGTAGTTCAATTGTTTCACAATTTGCTCATTTTCATTTTCATTTTAATTAAAGTGTTGAATGTTTGATGAATTCCATTTCCAGTGTTTTATTTTATCTGTTGTATTTTACAGTTTAGTATTTTCTGCACCGTTAAATTCTGTCATTGTGTTTTACTGGTCATGTTATTTTCAAGAATCGTTTTTACGATTTATTTTTACTGGAACTATTGGTAAATTTTAATTACACTGTTATTTTGTCTTCTGCGTATTTACTGTTCTGTGTTTTAAATTCCAACACTGTAATTTTTCCATTGTCTATTTTTACCATTTTTTTACCGTTCAGTTTTTACCACTGTTAAAATTTATTTCAGTGTTTTTAAATTCAATTGTGTTTAATTTTCACTTTTAATTTCAATTTCCGCACAAAACCAAAAAAATCACAAACCCCCTGATGAGTCAATATTTTCTTCACTTCACTTAGTTTATTATACTAGAATTAATCAGGGAATTGTGCTTAAATGTCCAGTATTTTTCTGTTTTCACTGATTGTGATTAATTTGATCAGAAATTCTTATTTTAGTTAATTTGAATTATCTGAGACTAATTATTTGCATTATAAATTGTAGGGAAAACTCTGAACATATTCTAGGACATTTTGAAGAACATTCACACACTGTGTTTGGGTAGAAGCTACACTGCATTGATTTAGTTTGTGTGTTGAAATGGAAAATTTGAAATGGAATATTGGCACATTTTGTAGCTCATTTCAAGAAGTAATATTGGTTGGTTTGGAAACCATGCGCACCACATTTTTACACGTCCAAAGGCTTGCTAGATAAAACATTTTTGGCTGGACAAACACATGGGGCCGCCACTTGAAAAACATTCACGGTTCTATTTATTCATTTGGCAAGTTGGAATAAAAAAAGGGACTACCATTCTTGCTGGAACGTGATTTTTCAATGGAAAGAAAAGAAAAGTGGTGTCATGGCCCACTTGGTAGCACATTCACGTAGAAGCATAAGGAGATTGGAGAAGTGTTGTGCTAATTCACGTAGCACATGCCACACAGCCAATTATTTTTGAGCAACCATCATTTTAAATGGAAGGAGGGGACTGAAAGCAAAGAGCCCACGAATATTATTGAAAAAGAAACACATAAAGATTACAAAGGAGACAACACATGGTCCATCATTCACGGTTTCTCTTTGGCTTGGTAACAACTCACGGCTTACATTCCACACTTGCAACTTATTGCTTTCATCAATTAACAAGTTAAGAAAGTTGGCTGCCACCAGCACATTACACCCCACACCTTCTTCCATGTTCCAGCAGTCCCATCCAGAAGCAGCACATCCAGCAGCCACGGACGTTATTGGACGCAAAAGGGGGCTACAGCTGGAAGAAGTGTTGCTGAATGAAGGAAGAAGAGCCACCACCTTCACGGTTCTTTGACTGCCACCAGGGAAAAGAAGAAGCTAGCAAACGGACACCACATGAAGGGTCCATGCGTCCAAGCAGCACCAAAAGACACGCTTATTGATTGAAGGATTTTTGCACATCCAACACTTTTATCTGGGGGCTCTCGGTTGAAGAAAAAAAATTGGTTGTTGAATAGGAAGAGCTGCAGCTGCCACGCGTGGAGAAAGGAGCACAATCTTTATCTTTCTTTTAATTAGCACACGGAAGTGTTAGCCGAGAGGCAGCCAAGGGTACTGGGTGATTGAGTTTTATTTTCTTTCTTGAAGAAGATGGCACACTGATTCTAGGTCTAGAGCTGGAGAAAGAAAGCAAGCATGGAGGCTACGGTTGAAGAAAAGAATGGTGCTGGAAGGAGGGGTTCAGCCTGGAGCTGGTGTAGCCGACACACGCTGATTTACATTTCATTTTAGAAGAGCACTTGATTTATTGGAAGCATAGCAGCTGCACCCGTAAGGTGCCACGACATAAAGTAGATCTTTTCTCCTTTCTTCTAGCATCTCTCGGACAACAGAGAAGAAAAAGAAGTGTGGTGTCACAGCTGCACTAAATAACTTTGCTGGAAAGGAAAGAGTACACGCCGCCACCCACATTTTGGATTCACTTTATTGTGCTGTGTGACTCATTTCATTTTCTTATTCTACTGTTCAAGCATTTATTGTTTTCTTTGTAAGTGTTTTACGGTGATAATTTGGAGAGAAGAAATTTTATTCATGTGCTTTGGAGAATGGAGCACGTGGAATGTTTCACATGGGAATAGGAGAATGGTTTGATGAATGGAAAAGGTGTCACGGGTTTGGGAGGCCAGCAGTACAGAATGTTCAGAAAATTGGTTATAAAACCAGGAGCAGCAGCATCAGATTGGAGGGAGATTTTTTAGGAATAATTTAGGAAAACACTCACGGCCTGGAAGAGGCTCTCGCCTCTTCCTCTTCCAGTAGCGCATCATATAGTTTTTCATTCCAAACAGTGTGTAGAATTTTATTTCTGTAGTGTGTCACAGTAGTTGCTCATTTCATTTTCAGTTGTACTGTCCAGAATTTTTATTAAAGTGTTGAATATTTAATGAATTTTATTTCCAGTCAAGTGCTTCTATTTTTACCGTTTACTGTTTCTAAAACGTTAAAATTCGGTCAATGTATTTTCCTGTTCATCTTATTTTCAGACGTTGTTTTTATCGTTTATTTTTACTAATGCTTTTGGTAAATTTTAATTACAATGTTTTTACTGTTTCTACATATTTATTGTTCCAGTTTTACCATCTTTTACCGTTCAGCTTTTACTGTATTAAAATTTATTTCAATGTGTTTTAAATTTTGTTTTATTTAATTTCCAGTAACCAAACATCTACAAAACCCCCCCCTTTGTGTAAAAAAAATCTGAGATTGAACCGCCACAAAATTGGTCCTTGAGAGACGACCTAGGAGTCAAATCCTAGTTATACTGCATTAATTTTTGCACATCAAATTTGTATGACCGCGACAGTCGTAGCAAATTTTGGCGCCGCTGCCGGGGACCAATCAATGGAGGTTTGGTTTTAGATTTTTGTTGTGTAAATTTTTGTTCTGTTAATATGTGTATTTTGTGTGTTTTGTGTTTTGTATTTTTGTAGGCGACAACGACACCTTCAGCAAATTTTGGCGGCGTTGTCACTTCAGTTCCAGGTTCTTGTTTTAGATTTTTGTTGTGTTTTTCGATTATGTTGTGTTAATGTATGTTTTGTCTTTTATATTTTATTGTGATGTGTTCTGTATTTAGTTGCTATATTTAAAAAAAAAAAATATTTTACTGTTGATGTTCTGTCTTGTTTATGCCTGTAGCATGTTTAATTGTGTTGTGTTTTATCTTGTGTTGTGTTTTATCTTGTGTTGTGATGTTCTATTTGTTTTGTATGCGTGTCATATGTATTTTGTCTGTTAATTAAAAAAATTTAATAAAATAAAAAAAAATTTATGTGTTGTTTTGTGTGTTCCTGTAGCATGTATAAATGTGTTGTGAATTATCTGTTTAGTAATTTTTAGTATTTACTTTTTATTTGTTTTATTTTTATTTTTCGATGTCTACCTATTTTAATGTTGTGAATAATGCTTATTCTGCCAATGTCTGTGATTATGATTCTTATTCTGCATATTACTTTGATTTTAAATCTGCTGATTTTTATGATGAGAACAATATGTTCCATCATCCAATTTCTGAGAGCTCTCTTTGGGAGCCAGTTCCACAATATGAGAGTCAGCAGTATGATTCTCCTATTCAATTAACTCCTCAGCCTTCTACTTCTGAACCTACTTTAAAGGAGTTACTAGAGCAGATGACAATGCAGAACATTCAGTTTCAGAAAGGGAACATGCAGTTCAAGCAAGAGAGCATGGAGTTCCAGCAGGAAACTCAAGCGGCAATTCAGAATCTGAGTGATCAGATCAGGCAGATGGCCACTCTTGCACCTGAGGAGACTGATGAAAATTTTGGGGACCCGGCAGAAGTAAGCAGTAATCCTGAACCAGGTAGACCACCTTCATCCTCCACTACTTTACAAATCTTCAAGGAAGTGGAGGTAAGCATACCACAATTTGATTATTCTGTTGATTGTGATGATGATCGGTATGCTAATGATTATATTGTTGCTGAGTCTGATTTTAATTTTTCCTCTGTGCATGATGAGAATCGCTTTTTACTATCACATTCAAATGTTTATTCTCCATGCACTGAACATGAATATGAGTCTGTGGTTGATAATGCATGTAATTTTAAAATTGATTCATGTTCTGAGGATGTATCTGAGGTTCAGCTTGTTACACTAGATTTGGGTGTTTTACCTCTGCATGAAATTTCGGTGGAACCATTTTGCACTAACCCTATTGCAGGAGGTACAAATGAATTTGACCAATATGCACCCACAGTGGAAAACATAGGTGCTAACACTGACAAATCAAAGTTCGGAAGGCACCTGCTGTACCCGCTCATCAACAATTGCTGCTTAGATCCGGTGGTGGAAGATATTTCCCTACTTGATCAGATTTGGAGGATGAAGCAGTTCGTCCTCAACACTTTCATGCTGGATCCTGAAGAAGGGAACATCTCCCTACAAGTCCAAAATTGGCAACTGCCACCATGACCAGGGAAGTTTTCTTTTTCTTTCTTCCCGTTTTCATATTTTTAATGCACTTGTCCTTTATCTGTTTAGTGTTTTAATTGATGATCTTATGCTTAGAAAACATTTAGGACAGTGTAGTTTAAGAGTGGTCTCGGGAAGTTTCTGATTTTTGTTTTTCTTTTAAGTTTGTTTTTCCTTTTCTTTTTAGTTTTCGAATTATTATTTTTAAAAAAAAAAAAAAAAATTTAAAAACATAAAAAAACAATTTGTGATAAAATTTTTTGTTTAAAGCGTGCCAAATCTGTATTCTGATATGTATATATTTTTTTCTTCCTTTTTTCTTAGTTTTCACATTGTTATCCTTAAAAAAAAAAAATTTCAAAAATTCAAAAAATTGTTTTGCGTATTCTTTGATTTTATTTCGACCCTCAGTATCTTATTATTTCATATCAATAAACATTTCATTTCAGATCTCATTTTTTTCCCTTATTTTTCTTCACTGTAAAATAATTTCTTAGTTGTTTCATCAGATCTTTGATTGAAAATTTTGTTTAGACTAAGAGAGATTTCATTCATCAATGCAAAAAATTACAGTAATGGAAAAATGGAGATTGAACAGATCTGAAAATAAAATTTGCAGTAGATTCATATGTGAAAATAAGGTTGTTCAGGGGTCGATCATGTCTGATCGTTAATATTACACACCATAATAAATAAAAACAAAAACATCATAAAAACATAAAAAAAAAATTAAAAACAATTGTTCAGATTACATGCCTTGTCCTTAATTCTGGCCACACTCGGCCAACAAAAACATAAAAATAAAAAAAAAAAAAAAAACATAAAACATTAAAACTGGAAGAATTCACGAGCTGGTTGTGGTGGTCTAAGAGAGAGCTCCGTTGAGGGAGCTCTGGTTCGGAATGCGAGCGGAGGCTTTGGTGGAGGTATTTCTCGTTCATTTCTGTCATCATCGATGATGATCGGAACGGGAAACAGATTCAGCAGCCTCGGTGCCCTCATTATCACCCAGTTTTTTTCTTTCAAACAAAAAAAAAATAATAAAAATAAAAATAAAATAAATAAATAAATAAAATTGTGTTAATTATAGAAGAGGAAGTGAAAAAAATTTTTCAATAAAAATAGAGGTGTGATCAGAGGTCTTACCGTACATGTACAGCGGCAGTTGTGAAAAGAGAGTGCCAGTAGGGTCTATCTCCGCTTGCCAGCGCTTGACCCGATTGCCATGGTTGTTAAACCAGCAGTGTACGTTGTATTCAGTGGCTTCGCCGAAAACCCTTAGTCGAGACGCGATCTCGACGACTTGCGCTCGGCTTGGGTGTGTGACCCCATAGTTGAATATTTTGGTCATCATCGTGATCTGATCGTCGGTTGGACGCCACCGTTGACTGGTATATCTCTCTGATTCCGTATCACTCATCCTTCCTCTCGTAATATACAAATACTTAATAAAAAAAAAATATATATATATATATATATATATAAAAATAAAAAGAACAAAAACATAAAAAAAGAAAAAAAAATAAACATAAAAAAATAATAAAAAGAACTAAAAAAAAAGAGAAGCATAAAAAAATTTTAGTCTTAATTCAGTGTTTTCTTTATTTGTTCTTATTTCCTTTTAGATTTATTTTGTCCAGTCATGCTTTGATGTTTCAGTTTTTGGTCTCAGATCTGTTTCACGGTCCTTGCAAAAGGGTCATAAACGGATCTACGTCCAGTGTCCTTGTCCATATTGTTCTTGTATATTCAGTTTCTGTGTTTTAGTTTTAAGTGGGGTACGTGGCGTTGTTCTACCCGATTGTCTCTGCCATACCTTCAAACGAAGGGAGATTAACGTCTGGTTTCCAGCCGATATACCCCTTAAGTTTTAAGACAATTGTGTTTTATGTGTTTTAAGTGTTTAGCAGGTGAAAAATAAAGCGAATAAGAGCTGAAAATAAAGAAGGAACTGAAAGCATGAAAAAGAAAAAAAAATGATAGATCTGAAAGCTGTAAAAGGAGAAGATAGATCGGGCAAAGGAAGAGGGAGAGCAGGCAAGAGATCATAGCAGAAAGAAGATGGAAAGCAGTAAAGAGAGCAAGGCAGAGATGAAAAATAAAGGAAATACTGAAAGGGAAAGACTGGAAAGCAGAGAAAGGAAATGAAAGCTGAAAGAAAGGTAGATCTAGGTGCAGATGACTTACTTGGAGTAGTAGGCTGGCAGAGGAGCTCCTGGCTGATCTCAGACTCTTCAGAAGGCGCGGTGGCAGAGGCTCCGCGCAGGCTCCAGATGCTCAGTAGGAAGAGAGGAGCAGAGATAGAGCAGAGAGAGCAGAGAAGAGAGGAGAGTAGGGAGAGATTAGAGAGAAGAGAGATGTAGAGAGGGAGCAGGGAAGTCAGAAATGTTGCTCGAGGCTGAGGAGGTGCCCTTTTATAGCCAAATGCCTTCCACTGTAGCAACAGTTCCGGTCGTTGCCACGGAGACTGTTGTCACAGTACCGGTATCCTTTTTCAGAAAAAAAAAAAATAATAAAATAAAATAAAATAAAATAAAAATAAAATGAAAAAAATTATTAGCATCTACTGATGGATGCTAGGTGTTTAAGACATCTGCTGATGGGTGTCACTGATAACATCTACTGATGGATGTTACTGAAAATTTCTTCCCATTTCCTAACATTTTATTGCACTTGTCTATATTTTTTGACTGCTCTAAAATTGATCATCTGATGATTGTAACACACTGAGGACATTGTGTGATTTAAGTGTGGTCTACTGGGGAGAAATTCTGATTTTTCTGTTAGATTGTATTTTGTGTGTTAAATTTTTTGTTTTTGAGTGTTAATTTTTTCTGTTTTAAGTTGTTTTTAGTTGTTTTGTGTGCAATAAATTTTACATTTTTCTCTTGATTTCTGGAGTTTGTCTAAGTTGTAGATTTTTCATTCACTTCATTAATACTTATGGTTTGAAATCCTTGCTTTTCTCTGCTTGGAAACATGATTATGTGTTTAAGAGGTTGATTTGATTGTGACGAATACCCTGTGTGAGATTTGAGCCACTTTATGTTCTTTCTTGTGTGACATGTATCTTGATTGCTTGCACATATGCCTTGGCTTGATTCTTTTTGATAATTCTTGATGGATATGCATGTTTAGAAAATGATAAAGGCATTTTATTTCTTGAGCCTCTTTAGCCAAATAAGCCTACCCTGTTATTATCCTTTGATAACCCCTTTGAGCCTATACTGTATATATTTCTTTTTGTTGAAGCTCATACACTGATCCTAAGTGAAAAACAAATGATTACCTTAACCTTAGGAAAGTCTGGAGCTACAGAAGTGTTTTGAGAATAAGTGTGGTCTCCTTGGGAATTCTGATAAATTGGCTAGTTGGTTCCTCATCATGTTTTGAAATGATAATTTATATCCTGTTGTGTGAAAAAAAAAAAAAAAAGAAGACAGGATGAAAAAAAAATATTTGATGAGAAAAAGAGAAAATTGAAAAATAATTTTATGAATAATGGAGTCGAGAAGAGGATTGAATTAGAGGTTTGGGTGAGATTTCACTGTGTTTACATTTTTTTCCTAGTGCACCTCTATTTCTTCTGAGCTATAGCTACTTATCCAAATTTATCCTTCCCTGTCCTTGGCCCCATTACAACCCAGTAAAGACCTTTTGATCTGAACATGCATATGTTTTAAGTATTGATAATTAGAAGCTTGCCAAGTCTAACTGTGTTTGTTTTCTTGAGTACATCGAGCTGATATTATTATTTACCCTAGACACTTGAGAGAAACACTGTAGTGCATCTGTGAGGTTTTGTTATTTTTGAATCACCTCTTGAGCTGATGGATTATTTTTCCATGTATTGAATTGCTTGGAAGATTTCTATAAGTATCTGCTTTATTTGATTTGTGTTGGATAATTTCTACTTCTTTTAACTGTCTAGAATTCTTGAGAACTGTGTAAATTTGGTTTATTTTTCTCGTGAGTCTTTATTTTTCTGTCTGCTGAGTTTGTGTCACCGTTTCTAAAAGTCCGTTGAACCATTCTCTGATTTGCGTCTTAATTTTGCCCAGGAGTGCAAAAGACTAAGTGTGGTCTATTTTGATGAGTCAATATTTTCTTCACTTCACTTAGTTTATTATACTAGAATTAATCAGGGAATTGTGCTTAAATGTCCAGTATTTTTCTGTTTTCACTGATTGTGATTAATTTGATCAGAAATTCTTATTTTAGTTAATTTGAATTATCTGAGACTAATTATTTGCATTATAAATTGTAGGGAAAACTCTGAACATATTCTAGGACATTTTGAAGAACATTCACACACTGTGTTTGGGTAGAAGCTACACTGCATTGATTTAGTTTGTGTGTTGAAATGGAAAATTTGAAATGGAATATTGGCACATTTTGTAGCTCATTTCAAGAAGTAATATTGGTTGGTTTGGAAACCATGCGCACCACATTTTTACACGTCCAAAGGCTTGCTAGATAAAACATTTTTGGCTGGACAAACACATGGGGCCGCCACTTGAAAAACATTCACGGTTCTATTTATTCATTTGGCAAGTTGGAATAAAAAAAGGGACTACCATTCTTGCTGGAACGTGATTTTTCAATGGAAAGAAAAGAAAAGTGGTGTCATGGCCCACTTGGTAGCACATTCACGTAGAAGCATAAGGAGATTGGAGAAGTGTTGTGCTAATTCACGTAGCACATGCCACACAGCCAATTATTTTTGAGCAACCATCATTTTAAATGGAAGGAGGGGACTGAAAGCAAAGAGCCCACGAATATTATTGAAAAAGAAACACATAAAGATTACAAAGGAGACAACACATGGTCCATCATTCACGGTTTCTCTTTGGCTTGGTAACAACTCACGGCTTACATTCCACACTTGCAACTTATTGCTTTCATCAATTAACAAGTTAAGAAAGTTGGCTGCCACCAGCACATTACACCCCACACCTTCTTCCATGTTCCAGCAGTCCCATCCAGAAGCAGCACATCCAGCAGCCACGGACGTTATTGGACGCAAAAGGGGGCTACAGCTGGAAGAAGTGTTGCTGAATGAAGGAAGAAGAGCCACCACCTTCACGGTTCTTTGCCTGCCACCAGGGAAAAGAAGAAGCTAGCAAACGGACACCACATGAAGGGTCCATGCGTCCAAGCAGCACCAAAAGACACGCTTATTGATTGAAGGATTTTTGCACATCCAACACTTTTATCTGGGGGCTCTCGGTTGAAGAAAAAAAATTGGTTGTTGAATAGGAAGAGCTGCAGCTGCCACGCGTGGAGAAAGGAGCACAATCTTTATCTTTCTTTTAATTAGCACACGGAAGTGTTAGCCGAGAGGCAGCCAAGGGTACTGGGTGATTGAGTTTTATTTTCTTTCTTGAAGAAGATGGCACACTGATTCTAGGTCTAGAGCTGGAGAAAGAAAGCAAGCATGGAGGCTACGGTTGAAGAAAAGAATGGTGCTGGAAGGAGGGGTTCAGCCTGGAGCTGGTGTAGCCGACACACGCTGATTTACATTTCATTTTAGAAGAGCACTTGATTTATTGGAAGCATAGCAGCTGCACCCGTAAGGTGCCACGACATAAAGTAGATCTTTTCTCCTTTCTTCTAGCATCTCTCGGACAACAGAGAAGAAAAAGAAGTGTGGTGTCACAGCTGCACTAAATAACTTTGCTGGAAAGGAAAGAGTACACGCCGCCACCCACATTTTGGATTCACTTTATTGTGCTGTGTGACTCATTTCATTTTCTTATTCTACTGTTCAAGCATTTATTGTTTTCTTTGTAAGTGTTTTACGGTGATAATTTGGAGAGAAGAAATTTTATTCATGTGCTTTGGAGAATGGAGCACGTGGAATGTTTCACATGGGAATAGGAGAATGGTTTGATGAATGGAAAAGGTGTCACGGGTTTGGGAGGCCAGCAGTACAGAATGTTCAGAAAATTGGTTATAAAACCAGGAGCAGCAGCATCAGATTGGAGGGAGATTTTTTAGGAATAATTTAGGAAAACACTCACGGCCTGGAAGAGGCTCTCGCCTCTTCCTCTTCCAGTAGCGCATCATATAGTTTTTCATTCCAAACAGTGTGTAGAATTTTATTTCTGTAGTGTGTCACAGTAGTTGCTCATTTCATTTTCAGTTGTACTGTCCAGAATTTTTATTAAAGTGTTGAATATTTAATGAATTTTATTTCCAGTCAAGTGCTTCTATTTTTACCGTTTACTGTTTCTAAAACGTTAAAATTCGGTCAATGTATTTTCCTGTTCATCTTATTTTCAGACGTTGTTTTTATCGTTTATTTTTACTAATGCTTTTGGTAAATTTTAATTACAATGTTTTTACTGTTTCTACATATTTATTGTTCCAGTTTTACCATCTTTTACCGTTCAGCTTTTACTGTATTAAAATTTATTTCAATGTGTTTTAAATTTTGTTTTATTTAATTTCCAGTAACCAAACATCTACAAAACCCCCCCCCCTTTGTGTAAAAAAAATCTGAGATTGAACCGCCACAAAATTGGTCCTTGAGAGACGACCTAGGAGTCAAATCCTAGTTATACTGCATTAATTTTTGCACATCAAATTTGTATGACCGTGACAGTCGTAGCACCCCCCCCACTTCGTGTAAGAAAATCTGAGACTGAACCCAAACAAATTGGTCCTTGAGAGACGACCTAGGAGTCACCTCCTAGTCTATACTGCATTCTTTTATGCACAATTTTTGTGAGCGGTGCGACCCGTTCGTCAAATTTGATGTGCAATTAAGAAATGCAGTACAGTGCTAGGAATTGACTCCTAGGTCGTTTCTCAGGGACCAAATGTGGTTCAGTCTTTTGTCACACACGAAGTGAGGGGGTTATGATGGTTTGGTTGTGAATAAATTAAAAAAACGTTTTAAATAAAATTTAAACAGTAAAACTAAATTAAGACAGTAAAAAACGAAATTGCTACAGTGAAAACGAAAATACAGTAACGTAAAACAGTAAAAATAAATCTGGAACAGAAAACTAAATACAAAATAACAAAAATACAGAAAACGAAAATACAGTAAATAATAAATACAGAAAACAGTAGAAACAGAAAATAAATTACAGCAATAAATACTTACAGCACAACAGTAAATACAGAAACAGAAAAACTGCAGTACAGAAATATACAGTATACAGAAAACGAAAATACAGAAAATAAAAATACAGTAAAACAGTAAATACAGAAAACAGTAAAATTCAAATATGGAAACAGAATTAAAATTACAGCAGCAAAATACAACAAACAAAAATACAGAAAATCATTTCAACATATGATATAAAATATTTTAAGACAAGAAATAAAATTAAAATGTGTCTACCATTAACCATGAACCATTTTACTAGAAGAAAATAATTTAAATGAATGCCTTTAAAGCTTGAAATGAAAGACGTTACACTCCTCCTAGATTGGCTTAGTTTTCCACTTGAAATACAATTAAAGAAGACCTTTAAAACTAACAAAACAAGGACGTGCAGCAGCTATAAATTGGCATATGTTTCCATGTGAAATGAATTAAAATAAGGCCTTGGAACTAATACATAAAAACGTGGTAGCAGCACTTGAATTGGTTAAATCCACCTATTTACCAAGAGCAATTGAAAGCTATTAAAATGAAAGCAATTAACGTGCAACCATTACTCCATTATAGTCATGTCTAATTCCAAATAGAATAAGAAATGCAAGAAAGGGGTCGTGGGCCACTTCTTCTCAATCACATGAAAGAAAGCACTTGGTTTAAGAATTCTGAAAAGTTGTTTCCATTCACGTAAATTCCTCCTCCAAAAGATGCTCTTTGAAAGCTTTTGTCTTCTTCTCCAAAGCACTCTTCACACGGCTCCACCCTCCTTACTTTCCATCTAAAATCAATCACTACTTCTTATAATAATAACAATAACAATCCTATTCTAACAAACCAAATTCGGTGCTGCATGATGGTTTCACGTTTCCCTTCATTTTAAACATAACAAAACAAGATGGAAAAGTGCAAGAAGGCTGCTGCTGGACTCTACACTAACACGGCATTCTATAAAATAAAGGCAAAGATAACATAGCATTTGGAAAATGATAATACGTAGGACCCTTCAAAACAAAATAAAATTGTATATGCTGAATTCATAAGCATACCACACGAAAAACAAACCAAAGAGATTGAAAGCATTAAAAACTTCATAAACTATACTACTACATGGACCAATTTTGCCGAGAAAGTCATGTGCTGGTGGACCAAGGCTGCACTTCTTCAAGCTACTACTTCAAAGAAAGAATTCACACAAATTTTGCTATGGTAACCGAGAACTCCTCCTCCATATTCCACTTCTTCACTTATTTTCTCCAAGCTAAATGACTAATATACTTACCTTTGCTGCTGCAACAAATCAACGTCCAAATTCAAGATGCTAGCCGTCCACTTTTGCTTCCAACCATATACTTCTTTTCTCCTTGTTCCACAACGTTCTCTTCTCACCAAAATTCACTTCTCCTTTTCTCAAACAAACAAAGACCTTCTCTTCCTCCCTACGTGAAAGAACAATTCAGCATGTGGTTCTCCTTCCATCTAGCAAAGAATAAATCAGCATCTCCCAAGTTGCATATGGTTTTCTTCTTCACTATACCGAGAGCTATCTTCTTCAAGTAAACAATTTTTTTATATTTTCTTAGGTGATGGCAACCTACTTCTATTAAAGGTGAATCAACTCCTCACTTGATATTCTACTTCCACAACAAAATGAGTGAACGTGTTCTGCAGTTCTTCACAAGACCATGCATCTCTTTCACAAAAGTTACAGAAGGCTAGAAGAGATTTTATATATGTGCAGAAAACCAAATGGAAGATGCAATTAGAGTTCAACAAAAGGAATAAATACAAGCTATTTATTCATCATGAAAACAAACGATGTTCAGTCTTCTCAAAGAGAAACATTCAAAGTAAAAAGAAACAAACAAGTGTTGACTGGTTTGGTCGTGTGCCTCCTTCAATATGTAACTCCAATGTATTCTGAACAATCAAACCAGAAGCTTCCTTTCTTCTCAATCCATGCTGGGAGTCATCTATGTACGTTGTTTTTTTGGGAAGAAATGGGATTGAATGATGGATCCAAAAATTGCCGAGAAGAAGGAGTTAAGAGACCTCCAAAATCAGCATGTGTGTTGTCTCTTTGTGCCCATAGAGTAGCAGCTTGTCTCCCCTAGCAGCAGCTAGCTTCCTCATTTTTCTTCAATCAATCTCCTGTGCTTGGATTTAGCCCTCCAATTGGTGTTTCACGGGATGACTTTGTTCTTGGATTTAGCTCTCCAATTGGTGTTTCATGTTGACAAAAAATGATGCTTTTAATCTTCACGTGCATAAGCCAACTGCTGTAAAACTTCTTTCTGAACACATGTGGCATACCATGTCTTTTCTCAATGTGTGCTGAATTTTTCATTTACCAAGGTATGTGTATGGCCGTGACATTTACTCAGTAAATGTGGCAGCACAATTGTCATCTTCCAAGAGCTATAAACCGTGAGGTGTAATGATGCCAAGCCTATTTTGCTTTTACAAATCCAAGAAAAATATCAATACACAGATTAATTCAATGCAGTACGACTTTGACTAGATAATACAGTGTAAATAAATATTCTTCCAAATGTTCTAAAATGTTTACAGAATTTTCCTGCACTCAATAATGTAAATAATTATTCTCAGATAATTCAAATTAAGTAAAATAAGAATTTCTGATCAAATTGAGCATAATCAGTAAAAACAGGAAAATACTGGACAATTAAGCACAATTCAGAAAAATGGGAAAATACTGGATATTTGAACACACTTTCCTGATTAACTCTAGTACAATAAACTAAGTGCAGTGTAGAAAATAATGATTCATCAAAATAGACCACACTTAGTCTTTTGCACTCCTGGGCAAAATCTAGACGGAAGAACAGGGAATTACTCAAACATCATGGAGGTGACACATACTCGACAGACAGACAACAAAGACTCCAAAGCAGAAACACACTTTCACAATTCTCACAAAATCTGGACAGTAAAAGGTATAGGCAGAATTCCACACAGAATCAATGTAAACAAATACTCAAAGAATCATCCGAACAGTTCAGTACAAGGGAAACAGTTAATCAGTTTAAGAGATGAATCGACAGCAACAGAGCCTCACAGATGTACACAATCAGTGTTTCTCTCAAGTGTTTAAGGTAAATCAATGTCACTCAATGACTCAAGAAAGCAAACACAAATAGGCTTGGCAAGCCTCTAATATCAACACTCAAACAGATACGCATGTTCAAATCAAAAGGTCTTTTTATGGTCATAATGGGGTCAAGGACAAGGGAGGATATATCTGGATGAAAAGCTATAAACCATAAGGGATAGATGAGCAATGGGGAACAAGTATAAACACATTCAAACTCACCTACAGCCTCTAATTCCATCCTCTAGTTAACTCCATTATTCACCGTTGTTCACAATTTTTTTCTGTTTTTCTGATTTTTTTTTTTTTTTTTCATCATTTTTTTTTCTTCATCCTGTCTTTTTTCTTTACTCTGTTCAACACACAATTTCAAGAGACAAGATGCACCACATATTTACAAACAGAAACAAGATATGAAGAGAACTCACTAGCCAATTCATCTGAAATTCCCAGGAGACCACACTTATTCCCAAAACAATTCCAAAGCTACAAAATTCCCTAAGGTTCAGGTAATAATGGTTTTTCACTTAGGGCTAGTGTATGAGCTTCAAAACAAAGAAATGGGGAAAAACATAGGCTCAAAAGGGTATCAATGGATCAAAACAGGGTAGGCTTATCTGGCTTAGAGGCTCAACAACAAAATGCCTTTATCCCTTTCAAACATGCGTATTAGTCAAGAATCAATTCAAAGAGTGAAGCCAAGACATATGTGCAAGCAATCAAGGCATATATCACACACAAGAAAGATCATCAAATGGCTCAAATCTCACACAGGTAATATGGTCACCATCAATTCAACTCTCTGATATCATGATTATCTCCCAAGCAAAGTAAAGCAAGGAATTCAACAGTTTAGAGTATCAATAAAGTGCAGGAAAACTGACAACCTAATCATAGTCCAGAATTCACGAAAATCATGCAAAATTGTACATAAGACACCACAAAATACACAAAAACGAAACATAAACAAAGAAATAACCTCCCCTAATAGACCACACTTAAACGACACAATGTCCTCAGTGTGTCACAATCAGCAGATCAAGCAATCAAAACAGTCATCAGATATCGACAAAGTGCAACAAAAGTGAGGAGGGAAGGAGAGAAGAAACTCCCTGAGTCAGGTGGGAGGGTAGGTGGGGTAGACCAAAGACGTCTCCTCCACCACTGCATCCAACAGAGAAGGATGACTGAGGAAGGGCTTCAGTCTATGCCCATTCACCTTGAAGCTTTTAGCTGCAAATGGATCCTGGATTTCTACTGCACCATAAGGATAAACATTAGTCACAACAAAGGGTCCAGTCCACTTTGATCTCAACTTACCACCCATGAGGCCGAGTCTAGAGTTATACAATAAAACCTGTTGGCCAACCTCGAAGTCCTTTCTAAGAATGGAGCTATCATGGAACCTCTTGGTCCTTTCCTTGTAGAACTTCGAATTCTCATAGGCTTCCAATCGGATTTCATCCAGTTCATTCAGTTGCAACTTCCTTTCCTTTCCAGCTTGGTCCATGGAGAAGTTGCATGTCTTCACAGCCCAATATGCCCGATGCTCAATTTCAACTGGTAGATGACATGCCTTTCCGAAGACAACCCTGTATGGAGACATCCCAATCGGTGCTTTGTATGCAGTCCTGTGGGCCCAAAGAGCATCGTCCAATCTACTACTCCAATCTTTCCTGTTGGGCTGGACAATCTTTTCCAAAATCCTCTTAATCTCCCTGTTGGAGATCTCAGCCTGCAAAAGAGGTGAGATCTAACAAAATCCACAACAACCCGAGCATCATTAGTTCTGGTGGCTTTAGCTTCCACCCATTTTGAAACATAATCCACAGCAAGGAGAATATAGGAAAAACCAAAAGAAACAGGAAAAGGACCCATGAAATCTATACCCCAAACATCAAACACCTCACAGAATAGCATAGGCTGTTGAGGCATCTCTTGCCTCTGTGAAATTTGTCCTCCTGCTTTCTGACAAGGCTCACAAGTGCTACAAATCTTCTCCGCATCCTTGAAGATGGAAGGCCAATAGAACCCGCAATCAAGCACCCTACGAGCTGTTCTTTGTATCCCCAGATGACCACCCGGTGAGGAGGCATGACAAAACTGCAGGACCGAGTCAATCTCATGGTCTGGAATGCATCTCCTAGTAACCTGGTCACTGCACAACTTCCTTAGTTTTATTTTCAGCAGTGTAATTTCAAGAGAGTTAGGAGGAAAAACACGTTCTGGCTTTGGTTTTCTCCTCCCCTCTCGGGGAGGTTTTGTGTTTCTTTAATTTCCAGTTTCAAGTTGAATATTAATCATAATTTTCATTCTGCATTTCTCAATTGATTTCTCAATGTTGTTGAATTCTATTTTCATCTACGTATTACAGTTCATTTACAATTCTGTTTTTAATTTTAGATTTTGGATACAATTACTTTCATTTTCTGTTGAATTTTAGCTTTGCATTTCTGTCAAAATTTCATTTCCAATTTATAAAGTTAAATTCCATTTTTACCGTTTTCTCAAATTTACCGTTTTTCTGTATTTTCTTCATTCCTGTCATTTACATTTTCTGCACTGTTGTTTTTAATTTTAATTTATTTTACCGCACAAAACATCTACAACACCCCCCCCACTTCGTGTCAAATCTAAGACCGAACCACAAAAATTGGTCCTTGAGAGACGACCTAGGAGTCACTTCCTAGTATTATACTGCATTATTTTCGTGCAATCAACACTTTTGTGAGCGGTGCGACCCGTTCATCAAAAATGGCGCCGTTTCCGGGGACCAATGGAGGTTTGGTTTTAGATTTTTGTTGTATAAAGTTTTGTTCTGTTAATATGTTTGTTTTGTGTGTTCTGTCTGTTGTATTTTTGTAGGAGACAACGACACCTTCAACAAATTTTGGCGGCGTTGTCACTTCAGATCCAGGTTTTTGTTTTAGATTTTTACTGTGTTAATATATATTGTGTATATATGTGTTTAATTGTGCTATGTTCTGTATTTAGTTGTTATTAAAAAAAAAATTTAAAATTAAAAATTTTTACTATTGATGTTCTGTCTTGTGTGTGCTTGTAGCATGTATAAATGTGTTTTGTTTTATCTGATTCGTAATTTTTAGTTTTTAGTTTTTACTTTTTATTTTTCCATGTCTACCTATTTTAATGTTGTGAATAATGCTTATTCTGCCAATGTCTGTGATTATGATTCTTATTCTGCATATTACTTTGATTTTAAATCTGCTGATTTTTATGATGAGAACAATATGTTCCATCATCCAATTTCTGAGAGCTCTCTTTGGGAGCCAGTTCCACAATATGAGAGTCAGCAGTATGATTCTCCTATTCAAATAACTCCTCAGCCTTCTACTTCTGAACCTACATTAAAGGAGTTACTAGAGCAGATGACAATGCAGAACATTCAGTTTCAGAAAGGGAACATGCAGTTCAAGCAAGAGAGCATGGAGTTCCAGCAGGAAACTCAAGCTGCCATGCAGAATCTGAGTGATCAGATCAGGCAGATGGCCACTCTTGTACCTGAGGAGACTGATGAAAATTTTGGGGACCCGGCAGAAGTAAGCAGTAATCCTGAACCAGGTAGACCACCTTCATCTTCCCACACTTTAGAAATCTTCAAGGAAGTGGAGGGAAGCATACCGCAAATTGATTATTCTGTTGATTATGCTGTTGATTGGTATGCTGATGATTATATAGTTGTTGAGTCTGATTTTAATTTTTCCTCTGTGCATGATGAGAACCGTTTTTTACTATCACATTCGAATAATTATTCTCCATGCATTGAACATGAATCTGAGTCTGCGATTAATATGGTTTCTAATTTTGAAATTGATTCGTGTTTTGAGGATGTATCTAAGGTTCAGCCTGTTACACTAGATTTGGGTGTTTTACCTCTGCATGAAATTTCGGTGGAACCATTTTGCACTAACCCTATTGCAGGAGGTACAAATGAATTTGACCAATATGCACCCACAGTGGAAGACAAAGGTGCCACCGCTCACCAAAGTTTCAACAACAATAGGCACCTGCTGAACCTGCTCATCAACAATAACTGCATAAATCCAGCAGTGGAAAACATTTCACTGCTTGATCAAATTTGGAGGATGAAGCAGTTCGTCCTCAAAACTTCCTTGCTGGATTCTGAAGACATCTCCCTGAAAGTCCAAAATTGGCAGCTTCCACCATAACCTGCGGGAGTTTGCATTTTCTTTCTCTCCCTTTTTCCTTACTTTTATTGCACTTGTCCATAATATGTTTCCTGTTTTGATTGTTGATGTATGCTTAGAACACATTGAGGACAATGTGTAGTTTAAGTGTGGTCTATTGGGAGAGATTCTGAATTTTATTTGTTTTGTGTGTGAAATTTTTTCTGTTTTGAGTGTTAATTTTTTTCTATTTTAAGTTGTTTTTAGTGTGTTTTGGGTGAAATAAATTTTACATTTTTCTCTTGATTTCTGGATGATGTCTAAGTTGTAGATTTTTCCTCCACTTCATTGATACTTAGTTTGAAATCCTTGTTTTTCTCTGCTTGGAAAGATGATTATGCGTTTGAGAGGTTGATTTGATTGTGACAAACACCCTGTGTGAGATTTGAGCCACTTAATGTTCTTTCTTATGTGAGATATGTATCTTGATTGCTTGCACATATGCCTTGGCTTGATTCTTTTTGATATACTTGATTGATATGCATGTTTTAGAAGTGATAAAGGCATTTTGTTCTTGAGCCTCTTTAGCCAAATAAGCCTACCCTGTTATTATCCTTTGATAACCCCTTTGAGCCTATACTTTCCCCATTTCTTTGTGTTGAAGCTCATACACTGACCCTAAGTGAAAAATAATGATTACCTTAACCTTAGGAAAGTCTGGAGCTATATAAGTGTTTTATGAAAAAGTGTGGTCTCCTGGGAGTTTCTGATGAGTTGGCTAGTTGGTTCCTCATCATGTTTTGAAAATATAAATTATATCATGTTGCGTGATAAAGAGAGAAAAGAAAAGAGATAGGATGAAAAAAATGATGAGAAAAATGAAAAATAATTTTGTAAACAATGGAGTCGAGAAGAGGATTGAATTAGAGGTTTGGGTGAGATTTGACTGTATTTACTCTTGTACCCCATTTGTCCTCTATTTCTTCTGAGCTTTAGCTACTGATCCATATTTTATCCTCCCCTGTCCTTGGCCCCATTACAACCCAGTAAAGACCTTTTGATCTAAACGTGCATATGTTTTGAGTGTTGATATTAGAAGCTTGCCAAGTCTACATGTGTTTGCTTTCTTGAGTGCATTGAGTGACATTGATTTACCTTAAACACTTGAGAGAAACACTGTAGTGCATCTGTGAGGTTTCGTTATTTTTGAATCACCTCTTGAACTGATTAATCATTTTGCTACGTATTGAATTGCTTGGATGATTTCTGTAAGTATGTGCTTTTCCATGATTTAGTGTTGGATATTGTCTACATCTTTTCTCTGTCCAGACTTCTTGAGAACTGTGTAAAATCTGTTTATTTTCTTTCGAGTCTTTATTTTCTGTGTGCTATGTTTGTGTTGTACCCTTGAATGTCCTTTGATCTGTTCCCTGATTTGCGTCTTGATTTTGCCCAGGAGTGCAAAAGACTAAGTGTGGTCTATTTTGATGAGTCGATATTTTATTCATTTCACTTAGTTTATTGTGCTAGAATTAATCAGGAAATTGTGCTAAAATGTCCGGTATTTTCCCGTTTTTGCTAATTGTACTTAATTGGACCAGAAATTCTTATTATAATTAATTTGAATTATTTGAGTTCATTATTTGCATTAGTAATTGCAGGAACAATTTTGGAAATATAATTAGGGGCATTTGAAGATTAATTGAAAATGGAAATTTGAAGTTGTGCACGGTTCATAGATGCTCACAGCTGTATTTGTAATTTGGAAAGGAAAATGGTATCATGGATGTGAAGTAACGTGGAAGCAGATGCAGCAATACAAAGCTCTTGGTTTTATTTTTTTTAAAAATGTAAGGAAGTGCACACTATTACGGTTTATAGCTCTCGGGAGATAACAAAATGTGAATTTTATTTTGGAGAAAACTGAGCTAATGCGGCATCCCACAATTTAAAAGCAAATAGTGCTCCAAAATTCCTTCACGTGAAAGGGGATACACGTCCTTAAGCATTAATTGTCTTCTAGCATCTCATGGCCACAATTGGTTGTAGGCTTTTTGATTGGCTAAAAGCATGTCATTCATTTGGAAACGTCCACATAAGAAATGTCCAGAGTATACAAGGTTTTTGTTTTTATTCTTTTAACAAGAAAGTGGATCACTCACGGCTGCACACTAAAGTGGAGGGCCCCCTTTTGTGTTGAATGAATTAAATTATGGGAAGGTGCACATATCAAAAAAATTCTCGGCACACCATTCACCATTTGGAGAGCACATTTCAATTCATCATTTAAGTGGATACAAGAAGAGAAGGGACCACCTTTGTTGGAAGTTCACGTGCACATGAGGAATTTCAAGGTGCTAAATTTTATTTAATATTAAGGGAAGTGGTTTCATGGCCCCGCTAGCTTGAAAAAGAAAACCATTTCATTTTGGAGAAAGAAACCAACACGT
Source organism: Vigna nakashimae (assembly GCA_034642375.1). Classification (NCBI taxonomy): domain Eukaryota; kingdom Viridiplantae; phylum Streptophyta; class Magnoliopsida; order Fabales; family Fabaceae; genus Vigna; species Vigna nakashimae. The sequence goes on from CM067765.1 coordinate 42,847, forward strand.
TAAGCAATTCTCATTCCACCATTATGCACATGATGAAGGGGGCCACCACTCACGGTTTGGCAAAGCTGATGTCCACATCCAGGAGCATCACGGTCCAGCAGAGAAAGAGAAGCAACATCTTGGCAAGCAGCTGGAAGTTATGTAGCACATGGAGAGTGGGAACACAAGGGAGCTGTCACGGTTGGGGAAGCAGCGTCTAGCAGGTGTGTTTGGAGAGAATGGAGGTGCAGCAGCAAGCACTTCACGGTGGGCATCAACCTCATGTCCAGCAAGCTTGAAGCAGTCCAACAAGTTGTTCCATCCAGCAAAGGAAATGGCCTTTACGCATCCAGCAGCAAAGGGAAGGAGGTGCTCCACGGTCACTTGTTTTGGAGAGTAGCACACGGAAGTGAATAAGCTGGTCCAGCAAAGAAGGGGAGGCCGTGAGAAGTCCAGCTGATGCAGCAGCTTCACGTCCTGCACTGCACGTGATCCAACAGCTCACGGTATTCCAGCATCCCCACGCAAGAAGAAAGCAAAGGAAATGAGAGGATTAGCACTTCACGGACCAGCAGTAGCTCACTTATTTTTCTTTTTGATTGATCTTTGCTGATTGAGAGAAGAAGAGACGAACAGTACAAATGGAGGGCCCGCCTTTGTTTACTTTTGGGTGAAGAAAGAAAAAAAAAATGGCTAGTAGAGACAAGAAACGGGAAAGCTGGAACGAAGGAAATGTCCAAATTTCTTGTCATATAAAAGGAGAGCTACACGTTCCAGAGAGGGGGGATTGCCGAAGGAGGAATAAGCTGGACATTGTCCAGCAGAGGAGGAGACGGTCCGGGAGCTGGGTGGAGGTGCCGTGAGTGTGAGGAGGTGCTGGATCAGAGAAGGAAATACACAGTATAGATGATGGAGGGCACAAAGTGGTGTGCATGTTCCAATTTTATTTTCTTGCTTGTTGTACTAAACTCATGCATAATTTAATTTCAATGAAAAGTTGGGTTTTATTTTCTATTGTTAAATTTCCTGATTATTTTACTGCTTTTGTTTTGTTGTTATAATTTAATTTCTGTTGTAATTTACTTTCTGTCATTGTTTGTCTGCAATTTAATTTCCACTGTTGTTTACAGTGTGTTGTTGATGATTTCATTTTCAATTATTTACTGTAATTTTATTTTTTTGTATGCTGGTGCAGTAATTCTGATTCTGTTTTCATATTTTGTAATTTACTGTTTTCTGTATTTACTATTTTTCTGTATTACGTTTTTACTGTTTCTGTATTGCTACAATTTAGGATTCTGAAAATCTGTATTTTCTGTACTGTTATTATTATTTACTGCTGTAATTTCATTTTCTGTTTTTACTGTTTTATGTTTTTACTGTTTTTACTGTTTTTTTGTGTTTTTGTTTTCTGTACTGCAGTTTTCTGTTTCAGATTTATTTTTATTTTCTCATGATGCTGAAATTTTGTTTTTACTGTTTTCTAAAATTTACTGTTTTCTGTTTTTACTATTTTTTTGTATTTACAATTTACTGTATTTTCGTTTTCTATATTTTAGTTTTCTGTTTCAGATTTAATTTTCACTGTTTTATGTTTTTGAATTTTCGTTTTTACGGTAGCAAATTCGTTTTTACAGTTTTAATCCCGTTTTACTGTAATATTTTGAATTTTAATTCAGTTTATTTAATTTTACCCGCATCAAAAACAAAATTTTCAAACCCCCCCTCGTGTTTAATCTGAGACTAAACCATAAAAATTGGTCCTTGAGAGACGACCTAGGAGTCACTGTTACGACTGTCGCGGTCATACAAATTTGATACAGATAAAGAATGCAGTATATTTTCTAGGATGTGACTCCTAGGTCGTCTCTCAAGGACCAATTTTTGCGGCGGTTCAATCTCAGATTTTTTTTTACACAAAGTGGGGGGGGGTTTGTAGTGTTTTTGGTTTGGATGCAGAAAAATAAACTAAATTAACACTGGAAATTAAATAAGACAGAATTAAAAACACTGGAATAAATTTTTAAAGATAATAAAAATAAACGGTAAAAGACGGTAAAAAAAAAAAAACGGAAAATGGTAAATTTAGCAGTGTTTGAAATTAAAATGCTGGAACAATAAACATGCAGAAAACATAACAGCAGTGTAAATAAAATTTTCCCAAAGCAACAGTGAAAATGAATAGTAAAAACAACGTTGAAAATAAACTGAACGGTAAAACGCAATTACAGAAATTAATAGTGCAAAAAAAAATCATGAACGATAAAATAGAAAAGACAATAAAAATAAAAACACTTAATTGAAATGGAATTTATCAAACATCACTTGAAAGAAAATTCTTGGACAGTACAACAAAATAAAAATGAAACGATCAAAGGTGACAGAAATGAAAACTTGACACATTACAGAGAGTTTGGAAAAGGGAGAGGCAAGAGCCTCCTCCCAGACGTGAGTTCCTAAGCACCTAAATCTATTCTAAATTCTCATTCTAAATCCTCCTGTCCCTTCTCTGCTGCTGCCTTCCATTTTATAGCAACAATTCTGAACATCCTCCTATTTCCCGTTTTGTTTTGTCTCCCCCGTGACTTGTTAACCAATATTCACCAACTCCTTGCATGTATGAAAATAGGTGGGACCCTCTCCAAATTACTTGTTTGTTTGTAGCTGCTGGATGGAAGTTTTCATGGCCGTGAATGAAGCTCCTCTGCTGAAACAAGCTTTGCTGGATGTGCTTTCTATTCGTCAACCGTGGGATCCCATCCAGACCGTGCCAGCATCCTGTACTTCTTGCTAGCCGTGAGCTTTCTCTTCATCAAGGAGGTGGATTTCCTTTAAGTGCAGCTCCCCTATCTTCACCGTGCACCTCTGCTGGTATGGTGATACTGGACCGAGAGCTGCCTTGGCTTCCAATGAGCTCTTCCATTTCCAACGCTAGACCAGGCCGTGAGGCGTCCTTCGTGGTGGCTGCTGCATCCAGCTCCCAGCCGAGACACTTCCCTCTATTTGCTACACCATGCGTTGATGACTTCAAAGCTTCTGCTTGTAGCTTGCTGTGTGCACTTGTGGAAAGAAAATTAATTTGCATGAAGGAGAACCGTGAGCAAAACCGTGGTAGTTCCTTTCCATGAGCGTGGTCCCCGTGTCTCCAAGATTGTTATTGTAGAATGGAGTGGATGCTGACCTTGGAGTGCAGTATGAAGAAACTAAATTCATTTCTTCTTTCCAAGCAATCACGTGTTGTTGCCAAAAAGTGGTGCCCACCTCTTTTGTTTTATTCCAAATGCCTTTCACCAAAATAAGTTGTCTCTAGGCTGTGTGCAGCTTTGGTTGCTTTTCCAAAATAATGGCCAATTCAATTACAAATCACGTTGCAAAGCTAAAGGTGTGGTGGATCCCACTTTGATTCAAAAACATGTGATTTGTTAGCTTGCCAAAACATATGGCCGTAACACCATTTCACTTACTAATATTAAATCAATAATATTCAACATAGCTTCTCTACGTGAACTATGAACAAAGTGGTGGCCCCTTTTTGTTTCACGGCTTCTTTCATTCTCTTAAGCCAAAGAAATCCTAGGTGGCGGCTTCCACTTTTGTTATGTTGTCTTCCTATTTAAGAGAAAGAAGCCTCCCATTGTGTGCCGTGAATGCTTCCTTCATGTGCCATTTTCAATTTAAAACAATATTTCCAAGAAAACCGAGAGTTTCCTTCCAATGTGGTCCCCTCCATTATCCTTCTTTGGCAAAGAATGAATAGGCATTATGAATTGGCCGTGAGTTTATTTTGTTGTAGCAATGTCACTACAAAAATTAACACCACATTACAAAATATAAACTTAAAATAAAACTTTGCAAAATAGAATTTCCAATGTGTCCTAGGCCGTGTGGTGTATGTTGCCAAGCCAATTTTGCTTCTACAAATTCAGAAATGAAGGACTTGCTTAAGAGTGTTGGGAGGTCTTAGCATCATCTAATGATCAATTCCAGCCACCACAATTACTAAACAACAAGCAAACAATGCAAACAGATTAGAATTCACTCAAACATTAATCACTGGACTGACATAGGAGAGTAAAATAAATACTGGGAACAACACAAAACGAATTTGAACAAAGTAAAAACTATACATGAAAATAGACATCCATACGAAACTATGAAAAAAAACTGCATGCAAAACGGATAAGAATTGAATTTGAACGAGGACAAACAAGTTGACACAAAATTCACACAGCAACCAGCGAAAATTGAAGTGGCTGAAATGCTTTGGGCTTAATTGTCATTTCTCATTTAGCCTTCAAATGTCCCAAAAAGATATCCAAAATTTTCCCATAATTAATAATTCAAAATAATAAGCTCAGATAATTCAAATTAGTTAAAATAAGAATTTCTGATCGAATTAAGCACAATTAGGAAAAATAGGAAAATAACGGACGATTAAGCACAATTCCCTGATTAATTCTAGTACAATAAACTAAGTGAAGTGAAGAAAATAATGATTCATCAAAATAGACCACACTTAGTCTTTTGCACTCCTGGGCAAAATTAAGACGCAAATCAGGGAATGGTTCAAAGGACTTTCAGGAAGGTGACACAAATGCAGCATACAGAAAACAAAGACTAAAGAGAAAATAAACAGAATTTACAAAGTTCTCAAGAAGTCTGGACAGAGAAAAGAAAAGTAGAAATTATCCAACACAAATCAAATAAAGCAGATACTTATAGAAATCTTCCAAGCAATTCAATACACGGAAAAATAATCAATCAGCTTAAGAGGTGATTTAAAAATAACATAACCTCACAGATGCACTACAGTGTTTCTCTCAAGTGTCTAGGGTAAACATTTCAACTCAATGCACTCAAGAAAACAAACACAATCAGATTTGGCAAGCTTCTAATTATCAATACTTAAAACATATGCATGTTCAGATCAAAAGGTCTTTTCTGGGTTGTAATGGGGCCAAGGACATGGGAGGATAAAATATAGACAAGTAGCTACAGCTCAAAAGAAATAGAGGAGCAATGGGGAATAAATGGAAATACAGTCAAATCTTACCCAAACCTCTAATTCAATCCACTTCTCGACTCCATTGTTCTCAAAATTTTTTTTTTTTTTTTCATTTTTCTTTCTTTTTCTCATCAATTTTTCATCTCATCCTGTCTTCTCTTTTTTTTTTTTTTTATCACACAACAGGATATAAACTATCATTTCAAAACATGATGAGGAACCAACTAGCCAATTCATCAGAATCCCCAAGGAGACCACACTTATTCACATAACACTTTTATAGCTCCAGACTTTCCTAAGGTTAAGGTAATCATTTGTTTTTCACTTAGGATCAGTGTATTAGCTTTAACACAAATAAATATATACAGTATAGGCTCAAAGGGGTTATCAAAGGATAATAACAAGGTAGGCTTATTTGGCTTAAGAGGCTCAAGAATAACATTGCCTTTATCACTTCTAAACATGCATATAAATCAAGTATATCAAAAAGAATCAAGCCAAGGCATATGTGCAAGAAATCAAGAGTCATATCACACAAGAAAGAACATTAAGTGGCTCAAATCTCACACAGGGTGTTTGTCACAATCAAATCAACCTCTCAAACGTATAATTATCTTTCCAAGCAAAGAAAAGCAAGGATTACAATCTATAAGTAGTAAGTAAGTGAAGGAAAAATCTACAACTTAGACAAAATCCAGAAATCAGGAGAAAAATGTAAAATTTATTGCACACAAAACTCGATAAAAATAACTTAAAAACAGAAAAATTTAACACTCAAAAACAAAAAATTTAACACACAAAATACATACTAAGAGAGACTAACAGAAAAATCAAAATTTCTCCCCAGTATAAATAGACCACACTCAAATCACACAATGTCCTCAGTGTGTTACAATCATCAGATTATCAATTTCAGAGCAGTCAAATAATATAGACAAGTGCAATAAAAAGTTAGGAAAAATGGGAAGAAATTTTTCAGTAACATCCATCAGTAGATGTTTTCAGTGACACCCATCAGCAGATGTCTAGTCGCATAGCACCCATCAGTAGATGCTATAATATTTTTTTTATTTTATTTTATTTTTTTTTTCTTTTATTTTATTATTTATTATTTTTTTTTTTTTTCTGAAAAAGGATACCGGTACTGTGACAACAGTCTCGGTGGGAATGACCGGAACTGTTGCTACAGTGGAAAGCTTTGGCTATAAAAGGCTGCTCCTCCGCGTCCAGCGCCATTTCTGAACGCTCAATCTCTCTCTACTCCTCTGCTCTCTCTCGACTCTCTGCTCTCTCAACTCTCTCTGCTCTCTCAACTCTCTCGAGCGTCTGGATCTCTGCAGGGAGCCTCTCCTCTGAGCATCTGGAGCTGTGTGGAACCTCTGCCACCGTGCCATCTGAAGAGTCTGAGATCTGCGAGGAGCTTCTCTGCCAGCCTACTACTCCAGGTAAGTCCTTTGCTCCTGGATCTGCCTTTCTTTCCGTTTTTTCTGCTCTCTCTCTCTCTGTATTACCTTTATTTTTCATCTCTGCCCTGCTCTCCCTTTACTGCTTTCCATCTTTATTTTCAGCTTTCTGCTCTTTATTTTTCACCTGCTAAACACATAAAACACAATTGTCTTAAAACTTAAGGGGTATATCGGCTGGAAACCAGACGTTAATCTCCCTTCGTTTGAAGGTATGGCAGAGACAATCGGGTAGAACAACGCCACGTACCCCACTTAAAACTAAAACACAGAAACTGAATATACAAGAACAATATGGACAAGGACACTGGACGTAGATCCGTTTAGGACCCTTTGCAAGGACCGTGAAACAGATCTGAGACCAGACACAAAAACAATCAAAGACAGACAGGACAAAATAAATTTAACGGAAAACAAGAACAAATAAAGAAAACACAGAACTAATCTAAAAATTTTTTATGCTTCTCTTTTTTTTAGTTCTTTTTATTATTTTTTTATGTTTATTTTTTTTTTTTTTTATGTTTTTCTTCTTTTTTTTTATTTATTTTTTATTTAAGTATTTGTATATTACGAGAGGAAGGATGAGTGATATGGAATCAGAGAGATATACCAGTCAACGATGGCGTCCTACAGATGATCAGATCACGATGATGACCAAAATCTACAACTATGGGGTCACACACCCAAGCCGAGCGCAAGTCGTCGAGATCGCGTCTCGACTAAGGACCTTCGGCGAAGCCACTGAATACAACGTGCACTGCTGGTTTAACAACCATGGCAATCGGGTCAGGCGCTGGCAAGCGGAGATAGACCCCACAGGCACTCTCTTTTCACAACTGCCGCTATACATGTACGGTAAGAACTCTCATCATACCTTCATTGAAATTTTTTTCACTTCCTCTTCTATTATTAACACATGTTTTTTTATTTTTTTATTTTTTTATTTTTTTATTTTTTATTTTTTTGTTTGAAAGAAAACAACTGGGTGATAATGAGGGCACCGAGGCTGCTGAATTTGTTTCCAGTTCCGATCATTATCGATGACGACAGAAATGAACGAGAAATTCCTCCACCAAAGCCTCCGCTCGTGACTTTTCGAACCAGAGCTCCCTCAACGGAGCTCTCCCTTAGACCACCACAACCAGCTCGAGAGTTCTTTCATTTTTAAAGTTTTATGTTTTTTTCCTTTTTATGTTTTTGCTGTTGGCCGAGTGTGGCCAGAATTTGAACAAGTACTGTAATAAGGACACTTAATTTTTTTATGTTTTTAATTTTTTATGTTTTATGTGTGTTTTTTTTTTTTTTTTTTTTTTTTTTTATTTGGACTGTAATATTAACGATCAATAATGATCGAACCTCGGACATCTTTATTTTATTTTTATGAATTTTTATGAATTTGAACAATTTTTTTTTTTTTTTTAATTTTTTTTTTTTAATTCATGCTCACAATTTAAAAATGAAATAAACACAACCATGAAAACACATCAGAAAAGCTAAATAATATGTACATAATGAGGAAAAAGAGTGCTCCCTGGTCATGGTGGCAGTTGCCAATTCTGGACTATCAGTGAGATATCTTCCACCTCAGGATCCGGCGAAGATGTCTTCAGGAGCAGCTCGCCCAGTACTGCCCTCTCACTTGAATCAGGACAAATCCCAGTAGCCACGCCACTTCTCCGAGCAAGTTGTTGAATCAATAAAATCAGGAGCCTTCTGTCCACCAGCAGTTGTTGAGTCTGTGACACCGGAGTAATAAGAGAAAAAGCAGTATACTTTCCTTCATCTATCATTATTTCCTCTATGTCAGTACCTGTATTCTCATTTACTTTTGTAACCTGGTCATCAAACTCATAATCAATAGCATTTGTTATGAATTTAGAATCTGTTTGTAACACATAATCAATTTCAATACAAATTGGGCAAGAACCAGATTCACAATCACATTCACAATTCTCAGAAAACTGAGTCAGATCAACGTTTTGTTCTAACTCTATCAAGTTATGCGATTGCAAAATTCCTGTCTCAAAATCAATATTGACATATGCATCATCAACAAAATCCAAATTCAGTGCAAAGCTATTATCAATGGAAATTTCATCACTGTAATCATGTTCATTCAACACAACATTTATACCAATGGTTTCAGAGACTAATACTGAATCAAAAACTTCAGAATTGTCAATCAAGTCTGTATCAGTTTTAATCCTAAAACCTGTAGAATCATTGTGCAACAAATCACAAGCAATTGAATGTATAGGTAGATCTGGTAAAGAGCTTGTAATCTCAGTTTCAGAATAAACATGTTTTTGTTCAGAATAAATTTTCTCATGAATTTCCAATTCATCAACTGCACATTCAAGTTGAGGTACGTTTACCTCCACGGGGGAAGATAAAAATGGTCTACCTGTCTCAACAGTGTTACTCGTACCTGCCTGGTCCTTAAAATAATCATCAACAGTCTCAGGTGCAAGAGTGGGATCATAGAAAGGTAGGAAAGTGGGTGTAGTAGTAAACTCATAGCTTTGCTCCCCATCTTCTATGTTGATGCCACTATCATCTTGAAAGTGTTGAGTGGCCATCTGCCCGATCTGATCAGTCAGCTTCTGAATGGCAGCTTGAGTTTCCATGCTCTCTTGCTTGAACTGCATGTTCCCTTTCTGAAACTGAATGTTCTGCATGGTCATCTGCTCCAATAACTCCTTCAATGTAGGTTCAGAAGTTGAAGGCTGAGAAGCTACTTGGGCAGGAGCATCATACTGCTGACTCTGATATTGCTGAACTGGTGGAACCGGCTCCCAAAGGGAGCTCTCAGGAATTTGAGGATGATCCATATTTTTCTCAGTATTAAAATCAGCACAAGAATCAGAGTAATATGCAGAAAGAGAATCATAATTACAGGCACTTGTAGAATAAGCACTATTCACAAAATTAAAATAGGTAGACATGGAAAATAAAAATAAAAACTAAAAACTAAAAATTACGAAACAGATAATTCACAACACATTTATACATGCTACAGGAACACACAAAACAACACATAAATTTTTTTTTTTTTAAAATTTTTTTTTTTAAATTTTTTAATTTTTTTTTTAATTAACAAACAAAATACATATGACACGCATACAGAAAATAGAACATCACATCATAACGCAAGATAAAACACATCAATTAAACATATATATGCACAATATATATTAACACAGTACAAATCTTAAAACAAAAACCTGGAACTGAAGTGACAACGCCGCCAAAATTTGTTGAAGGTGTCGTTGCCGCCTACAAACATATAAAACACAAAACACACAAAATACACATATTAACAGAACAAAAATTTACACAACAAAAATCTAAAACCAAACCGTCTTTGGTCCCCGGCAACGGCGCCAAAATTTGTTACGACTGTCGCGGTCATACAAATTTGATACAGATAAAGAATGCAGTATATTTTCTAGGATGTGACTCCTAGGTCGTCTCTCAAGGACCAATTTTTGCGGTGGTTCAATCTCAGATTTTTTTTTACACAAAGTGGGGGGGGGTTTGTAGTGTTTTTGGTTTGGATGCAGAAAAATAAACTAAATTAACACTGGAAATTAAATAAGACAGAATTAAAAACACTGGAATAAATTTTTAAAGATAATAAAAATAAACGGTAAAAGACGGTAAAAAAAAAAAAAAACGGAAAATGGTAAATTTAGCAGTGTTTGAAATTAAAATGCTGGAACAATAAACATGCAGAAAACATAACAGCAGTGTAAATAAAATTTTCCCAAAGCAACAGTGAAAATGAATAGTAAAAACAACGTTGAAAATAAACTGAACGGTAAAACGCAATTACAGAAATTAATAGTGCAAAAAAAAATCATGAACGATAAAATAGAAAAGACAATAAAAATAAAAACACTTAATTGAAATGGAATTTATCAAACATCACTTGAAAGAAAATTCTTGGACAGTACAACAAAATAAAAATGAAACGATCAAAGGTGACAGAAATGAAAACTTGACACATTACAGAGAGTTTGGAAAAGGGAGAGGCAAGAGCCTCCTCCCAGACGTGAGTTCCTAAGCACCTAAATCTATTCTAAATTCTCATTCTAAATCCTCCTGTCCCTTCTCTGCTGCTGCCTTCCATTTTATAGCAACAATTCTGAACATCCTCCTATTTCCCGTTTTGTTTTGTCTCCCCCGTGACTTGTTAACCAATATTCACCAACTCCTTGCATGTATGAAAATAGGTGGGACCCTCTCCAAATTACTTGTTTGTTTGTAGCTGCTGGATGGAAGTTTTCATGGCCGTGAATGAAGCTCCTCTGCTGAAACAAGCTTTGCTGGATGTGCTTTCTATTCGTCAACCGTGGGATCCCATCCAGACCGTGCCAGCATCCTGTACTTCTTGCTAGCCGTGAGCTTTCTCTTCATCAAGGAGGTGGATTTCCTTTAAGTGCAGCTCCCCTATCTTCACCGTGCACCTCTGCTGGTATGGTGATACTGGACCGAGAGCTGCCTTGGCTTCCAATGAGCTCTTCCATTTCCAACGCTAGACCAGGCCGTGAGGCGTCCTTCGTGGTGGCTGCTGCATCCAGCTCCCAGCCGAGACACTTCCCTCTATTTGCTACACCATGCGTTGATGACTTCAAAGCTTCTGCTTGTAGCTTGCTGTGTGCACTTGTGGAAAGAAAATTAATTTGCATGAAGGAGAACCGTGAGCAAAACCGTGGTAGTTCCTTTCCATGAGCGTGGTCCCCGTGTCTCCAAGATTGTTATTGTAGAATGGAGTGGATGCTGACCTTGGAGTGCAGTATGAAGAAACTAAATTCATTTCTTCTTTCCAAGCAATCACGTGTTGTTGCCAAAAAGTGGTGCCCACCTCTTTTGTTTTATTCCAAATGCCTTTCACCAAAATAAGTTGTCTCTAGGCTGTGTGCAGCTTTGGTTGCTTTTCCAAAATAATGGCCAATTCAATTACAAATCACGTTGCAAAGCTAAAGGTGTGGTGGATCCCACTTTGATTCAAAAACATGTGATTTGTTAGCTTGCCAAAACATATGGCCGTAACACCATTTCACTTACTAATATTAAATCAATAATATTCAACATAGCTTCTCTACGTGAACTATGAACAAAGTGGTGGCCCCTTTTTGTTTCACGGCTTCTTTCATTCTCTTAAGCCAAAGAAATCCTAGGTGGCGGCTTCCACTTTTGTTATGTTGTCTTCCTATTTAAGAGAAAGAAGCCTCCCATTGTGTGCCGTGAATGCTTCCTTCATGTGCCATTTTCAATTTAAAACAATATTTCCAAGAAAACCGAGAGTTTCCTTCCAATGTGGTCCCCTCCATTATCCTTCTTTGGCAAAGAATGAATAGGCATTATGAATTGGCCGTGAGTTTATTTTGTTGTAGCAATGTCACTACAAAAATTAACACCACATTACAAAATATAAACTTAAAATAAAACTTTGCAAAATAGAATTTCCAATGTGTCCTAGGCCGTGTGGTGTATGTTGCCAAGCCAATTTTGCTTCTACAAATTCAGAAATGAAGGACTTGCTTAAGAGTGTTGGGAGGTCTTAGCATCATCTAATGATCAATTCCAGCCACCACAATTACTAAACAACAAGCAAACAATGCAAACAGATTAGAATTCACTCAAACATTAATCACTGGACTGACATAGGAGAGTAAAATAAATACTGGGAACAACACAAAACGAATTTGAACAAAGTAAAAACTATACATGAAAATAGACATCCATACGAAACTATGAAAAAAAACTGCATGCAAAACGGATAAGAATTGAATTTGAACGAGGACAAACAAGTTGACACAAAATTCACACAGCAACCAGCGAAAATTGAAGTGGCTGAAATGCTTTGGGCTTAATTGTCATTTCTCATTTAGCCTTCAAATGTCCCAAAAAGATATCCAAAATTTTCCCATAATTAATAATTCAAAATAATAAGCTCAGATAATTCAAATTAGTTAAAATAAGAATTTCTGATCGAATTAAGCACAATTAGGAAAAATAGGAAAATAACGGACGATTAAGCACAATTCCCTGATTAATTCTAGTACAATAAACTAAGTGAAGTGAAGAAAATAATGATTCATCAGTCACCTCCTAGTAAACTATACTGCATTTCTTTTATGCACAATTTTTGTGAGCGGTGCGACCCGTTTACCAAAAATGCAGTAAACTATACTGCATTTTTGGTGAACGGGTCGCACCGCTCACAAAAGTTGTGCATGAAAATATGCAGTATAGCTAGGATGTGACTCCTAGGTCGTCTCACAAGGACCAATATTGTGGTTCAGTCTCAGATTTACACACGAAGTTGGGGGGTGGTTTGTTGGTGTTTTTGAATGCAAATAAATTAAAATGAACTGGAATTTAAATAAGACAACAAAATTTAAAAACACTGAAATAAATTTTAAAGACTGTAAAAACTGAACGGTAAAAGATGGTAAAAACGGAACAGTAAATATGCAGAAACGGTAAAATTTAACGATGCAAAAAAAACAATAAACGGTAAAATAAAAGAGACAGTAAAATTAAAATCACTGAATTGGAAATCAAATTTAGCAAAGACACACTACTTGAAATAAAATGTCGTGAAAATAAAATTAACAAACTGTTCCAAACACTGATACATTTCAAAAATAAAACGCTACATTTTGCACTGAAAATGGAAATTCAGAGAGGGAATTGAAAGAGGAAGAGGCAAGAGCCTCCTCCAGAACCGTGGCTTCCTACTCCTAAACTCTCACCTAAAATCTTCCTTTGCTGCCTTTCTTGGTTTTATAACCAATTTTCTGAACCCGTGAGCCTCTCCTTTTGCCAACTTTTCTTCTTCTTCAATCACTTTTCATGTGGGCTCCTTTCACTATTCCATTCTCTTCCCGTGAAGACTTCTCATACTTCCATCCATCACCATGCAGCTGCTCTACTGGACCCGTGGCTTGGACAACAACACATTCCAACTTTCTCTGTTGTGCTTGCTGGGTTCTTCCTCTCCAACTTCATTCTTCATGTGCTCTTTGACGTTGTGTTCCCTGGATGAACATTAACGTGTGTAGAGGTTGCCTCCGTGTGAAAATACAGTGAGAACCAAGCTGCTTTTCTGGATTTTTCTTCTCTTCTTTTCCAGCAAGCTTCTTCATTCCATGTGCATCACTTTGATCAAACCCGGACTTGGCTGCTGCAACTGCTGGATGGCTTCTTCTCCCGTGACTGTGGACGTTGTGTGGAGGCCATGGTTGTGATGCCTCCCAGCTGGACCGTGGCAGCTCCTCTTCTGCCCACGTCAATTCCTCTCCAATCGTGACAGCACCTCCTTGATGCCATTTCCTGCTTGCTTCTCTTCTTGCCTTCAACGTGTTCCTCTAGACGTGCTTCTTCTTCAAACTCAGCTGGATGTGCTTACCGTGATTTCTCCTGGAAGATGAGCGTGCTAGACCGTGGCTGTTCCAGCCCCTTCACGGCTCCTTCCCTTGCTGCTCAACATTCTGCTGAAATAAATCACCCATCTCCAACTCATTCTCGTGCATACCACATAATGGAATCCCGAGAGCTCCAACTATGGTGGCAGCTGTTCAGTGAGCTTCAGCTTGGTAGCTGCTCCGTGCTGCTGCTTCTAGACCAGCTTGGAGGCTGCCCTTTATTGCTCATGCTACTTGTTGGTGGACCAGCTGCTGGATCAAGAGTGCCTCCCGTTTCCACGTCCAGCCATCACTTCCTTCTTCATTCTCTTCTACTTCCAGCAAAGCCGAGACATCTCTGTACCATTCTCCAAGCCAATTAATTTCTTCTCTCAAAGTGGTTTGCTGGATATTTCTGGACATGTTCTTCCGCCTCCAACTCAGCTGGAACGTGTGTGCTTCCTGCAGGCCGTGTTCTTCTCTGTTGCCAGCTGCTGGATGCATTGAAGGACCGAGAACTGCTTCTATTTTTGGTGGACAATCCATTCACTTCTTCCAGTCCATGTTTCCCCTTGCTCTTAGTAAGAAACTTCTCCAGCAGAAACGGAAATGGTCCGTTCAGTATGGAGCTTCTTATCCATGTGGTCGTGAAGAGCTGCTGGATGGAGAACCGTTTGCTTCACTTCTCCGTGCGTTTTTAATCATGCATAGATGTCACCCTTTCTACCATGGCAGCTGTTGTAAACGTGTTACTCCATTTAGAAAATCCAACTCTCTCTTTCGCATGTGGGCCGTGTACTATCTAGAAAATGTGGTAGCACAATTGTTTTCTTCTAGTTATAAAACCGTGAGCTCCACTAAGTGGTGGCCCCTCCTTGATTGTGTTGTATGGTTGCAATGTTCTAGCTTCAAAATCATTCATGAGTGTCTCTTTTTGGAGTAAAAGCAGCACCGTCCCCTTTTTTGTCCCATGTGCATTTTGTCAACAAAATGATTTAGCCACTTGTCTTTCTCAAAATACCGTAACAGCATCTTAAATTGTAAATGATTGTTTCCAATCTCATGCCAAGATAAACATCACGTGCACAACACTTCTTTTAAGACAAAAGGAAATTTCCATGCCCATGACCGTGAGTGTTTAATAATTATGGAAGCCAACTTTCTTAAAAGAAATCAGAATATGTTATCCTCCAAAGGAGCTATAACCCGTGAGCTCCAATTCCTCCAAATGTGCCCCCCTCTTTTATTCCAAACAATGTGATGTTTGCTGCCAAAATGAATGGTACATATGGGTCGTGTGATGTGTTTTGCTTCTGAGCCAATTGTGCTCAATTTTTTTCACACAAATTAAATCAACCCAGTGTAGTTTCTTTGAAACACAGTGTGTGAATATTTTTCCAAATGTCTCAATTTGTATTTCCAAAATTTTCCCTGAAATTACCAATGCAAATAATCAACTTAAATAATTCAAATTGAATGAAATTAGAATTTCTGGTCAAATTAAGTACAAATAGTAAAAACGGGAAAATACTGGACAATTAAGCACAATTCCCCGATTAAATCTAGTACAATAAGCTAAGTGAAGTGAAGAAAATATTGACTCATCAAAATAGACCACACTTAGTCTTTTGCACTCCTGGGCAAAATCAAGACTCAAATCAGGGAATAGTTCAAAGGACTTTCACGAAGACTGACACAAATGCAGCAGACAGAAAAATATAAAAACTCACAAGAAAACACATAAAATTTACACAGTTCTCAAAAAGTCTGGACAGAGGAAAGAAGTAGAAAATATCCAACACTTAATCAAGAAAAGTAGATACTTATAGAAATTATCCAAGCAATTCAATACGTAGAAAAATAATTAATAAGCTTAAGAGGTGATTTGAAAATAACAAAACCTCACAGATGCACTATAGTGTTTCTCTCAAGTGTCTAGGATAAATAATAATATCAGCTCGATGTACTCAAGAAAACAAACACAAGTAGACTTGGCAAGCTTCTAATTATCAATACTTAAAACATATGCATGTTCAGATCAAAAGGTCTTTACTGGGTTGTAATGGGGCCAAGGACAGGGGAGGATAAATTTGGATAGGTAGCTATAGCTCAGAAGAAATAGAGGTGCACTAGGGAAAAAAATGTAACACAGTGAAATCTCACCCAAACCTCTAATTCAATCCTCTTCTCGACTCCATTATTCACAAAATGATTTTTCAATTTTTTCTTTTTCTCATCAAAATTTTTTTTTTCTCATCCTGTCTTCTTCTCTTTTTTTTTTTTTTTTTCACAACAGGATATAAATTATCATTTCAAAACATGATGAGGAACCAACTAGCCAATTCATCAGAATTCCCAAGGAGACCACACTTATTCTCAAAATACTTCTATAGCTTCAGACTTTCCTAAGGTTAAGGTAATCATTTGTTTTTCACTTAGGATCAGTGTATGAGCTTCAACACAAAGAAATATATACAGTATAGGCTCAAAGGGGTTATCAAAGGATAATAACAAGGTAGGCTTATTTGGCTAAAGAGGCTCAAGAACAAAAATGCCTTTATCACGTCTGAACATGCATATCAATCAATTATATCAAAAAGAATCAAGCCAAGGCATATGTGCAAGCATTCAAGAGACATATCACACACAAGAAAGAAAATTAAGTGGCTCAAATCTCACACAGGGTATTCGTCACAATCAAATCATCCTCTTAAACACATAATCATCTTTCCAGGCAAAGAAAAGCAAGGATTTTAAACCATAAGTATTAATGAAGTGAAGGAAAAATCTACAACTTTAGACATCATCCAGAAATCAAGAGAAAAATGTAAAATTTATTGCACACAAAACGCGATAAAAATAACTTAAAAGAGAAAAAATTTAACACTCAAAAACAAAAAATTTAACACACAAAATACAATCTAACAGAAAAATCAAAATTTCTTCCCAGTAGACCACACTTAAATCACACAATGTCCTCAGTGTGTTACAATCATCAGATGATCAATTTCAGAGCAGCAAATAATATAGACAAGTGCAATAAAAATAGAAAAATGGGAAGAAATTTTCAGTAACATCCATCAGCAGATGTTATCAGGGACATCCATCAGCAGATGTCTAAAACACCTAGCATCCATCAGTAGATGCTAATAATTTTTTTCATTTTATTTTATTTTTATTTTATTTTATTTTTTTTTTTAAAAAGGATGACCTGTACTGTGACAACAGTCTCGGTGGCAAAGACCGAAACTGTTGCTACAGTGGCAGAGCTTTGGCTACAAAAGGTCCGCTCCTCCGCGTTGAGCAACATTTCTGAACGCTCATTCTCTCTCTACTTCTCTGCTCTCTCTCTACTTCTCTCTCAACTCTCTCTAGCGTCTGGATCTGCGAGGAAGCTCTGCCCCTTCACCTTCTGAAGAGTCTGAGTGAGATCTGTGAGGAGCCTCTGCCTGTGTGCCTTCGGAGCATCTAAGATCTGCGTCAAGCTTTTGTAAGCCCTACTACTCCGGGTAAGTCCTCTACACCTTTGATCTCCTTCTTTTTCTGCTTAAGTTTCCAGATCTTTCATTTTTCTTCTTTTCCTGCTTTCTGTTCCTTCTTTATTTTCAGCTTTCTGCTCTTTATTGTGCTTTCTCTATTTTGCTCTCCCTTTCCCTTTTCATTTTTTTTTCATATTTTTGAAACTGAAAAACACTTAAACACATAAAACACAACTGTCTAAAAACTTAAGGGGTATATCGGCTGGAAACCAGACGTTAATCTCCCTTCGATTGAAGGTATTGCAGAGACAATCGGGTAGAACAACGCCACGTACCCCACTTAAAACTAAATAAACACATAAACATAATATACAAGAACAATATGGACAAGAACAACCGGACAACTGGACGTAGATCCGTTTAGGACCCTTTTGCAAGGACCGTGAAACAGATCTGAGACCAGACACTGAAACATCAAATACAGACTGGACAAAATAAATTTAAAAGGAAACAAGAACAAATAAAGAAAACAGAGAACTAATCTAATTTTTTTATGTTTTTTTTTTTATGTTATGCTTTTTTTTTTCTTGTTTTTGTTCTTTTTATATGTATTTATTTTTTTATTTATGTATTTGTATATTACGAGAGGAAGGATGAGTGATATGGAATCAGAGAGATATACCAGTCAACGGTGGCGTCCTACAGATGATCAGATCACGATGATGACCAAAATCTACAACTATGGGGTCACACACCCAAGCCGAGCGCAAGTCGTCGAGATCGCGTCTCGACTAAGGACCTTCGGCGAAGCCACTGAATACAACGTGCACTGCTGGTTTAACAACCATGGCAATCGGGTCAGGCGCTGGCAAGCGGAGATAGATCCCACAGGCACTCTCTTTTCACAACTGCCGCTATACATGTACGGTAAGACCTCTGATCACACCTCCATTGAATTTTCCATTCCTCTTCTATTATTAACACAAGTTTTTTATTTTTTATTTATTTTATTAACACCCCATTCCTCTTAAACGTAAATTGTAGAAATACTGTATATATTTCTTTGTGTTGAAGCTCATATACTGATCCTAAGTGAAAAACAAATGATTACCTTAACCTTAGGAAAGTCTGGAGCTATAGAAGTATTTTGAGAATAAGTGTGGTCTCCTTGGGAATTTCATTTTTGCTAAACGGGTCGCACCGCTCACAAAAGTTTGTGCATAAAAGAATGCAGTATAACTAGGAAGTGACTCCTAGGTCGTCTCTCAAGGACCAATTTGTGTCGGTTTAGTTTCAGATTTTATACACGAAGTGGGGGGGGTTTGTGGATGTTTTTGTGATTGTGCAGAAAATAAAATTAAAACTGGAAATTAAACACAACTGAATTTAAAAACACTGAAATAAATTTCAAAGCAGTAAAACCAAACGGTAAAAGACGGTAAAAAAATGGAACAGTAAATATGCAGAAAGGTAGAATTTAACTATGCAGAAAATCATTACTGGTAAAATTTTAGCAAATAAAATAAAAGCACTTGACTAAAAATTCTTCAAAGATTAAACACTTGAAATAAAATTACTGAATAAAAATCAAATTGCTCCAATTGCTGAGACAAATTACATGCTTTCAGAAATAAAACACTACATTATTTTACTGTTTAAAATGGAAAACAGAGAGGAAGAGGCGAGAGCCTCTTCTCAGCTATCCTAAACTACTCCTAAAACTCTGATTCCCTTCCTCTTAGCCTGCTTGCTTCTTTTATAGCCAATCTTCTGGACAAACTCTCGTGAGGCCTCCTTCGTTTCAACCAAGTTGTTTGTTTTGTTTTATCTCAAATTGGCAACCCGTGAACTTCTAGCTTTCACGGTTTCCTTGTCTTCTTCTTTCATTTTCCAGCTCCTTGCTCACGGTTCTTCTTTTTGCTGGACCATGCATCTGCATTCTTCTAAGCCGTGAGTAGTGCCTCCCCATTTCCAATTGCTTCCAAAACATTATGGACCCATGAGCATGAGGCGTGTGTTTATGGATTTCGATTTGCACTTCCAATCTTCTCCTTCATTTTGTAGTGCTGCCCACACCTCTTTGTCACTTTTCTGAAAATCTGAAACTCCTGGAAGCATGAAATCATGGCAACAACGTGTGTGTGCTTTTGGTTGGACAACAACTCTTCAAGGTGGCTGGATTGGTTGACCGATCTGCTGGACGTTTGTCAGTTGCAGAGGAGCTGCTTGACCATGGCTGGACCGTCAATCCAAGTTGGACGCTACATGGTGTTGTCTCCGGTGGTGGTTCAAGTTGGACGTGAGTTGATGGTGTGTGTAAGCTGGACCTGCACCTCTTCTTCTTGCTGAGAATCCTTTGTGCTGGATGGCTGAACTGCTTCCGCTTCTTGCCACTTCAAGGATGTGTGATGGACAGTTGCTTCTGCACCTCCATGCTTCTAACAGTGGCGCCACATCCTTGTTCGAGCTCCTTCTTGAATCCTGTCCCACAAGCTTACCGTAGACGTTGCAGAATTATTGCCTTTGGCTTCCAGAAACAACCGTGAACGTGGCTGCTAGATGCTTCCTTCAGGTTGTGACTGAGATCTCCATTCATGATGAAGCTCCAGAGCTTACTGGACATGGAGGACCGAGAGCTCTCCAAGCTTCTGATGGACCGTGTGCTTTGTTGTTGGACGTTGCTTCTTCACCAGCCTGCTGTGACCAAAAACGTTGTAGCTTTCCTTGCTGCCACCGTGAATCACTTTTTCTTCCACCTATCCTTTGTACTTCTCGGCTGATTCAATGTGTGATTTTCTCCAAATTATTGGTTGCTTTCTCCCACAATTGAAAGTCACGTTCCAAGAAAAATTGTGGTGGTTCCCACTTTTATTCCTAAGTTATTTAGTTGATCCTTGCACATTGTAAGCTATTAGAAAGAAAGAAAGAACCAAACTAATCCATGGTGATGTAAAAGACGTGAGCTTCTTCACTTGGTGGGCCCTTCCTCTTTTATTTCATATCAAATGATGCCAAATTGAAAGGACAAAACCGTGAGATTATTGCAATGTGGTCCCCTCCATCATTTTATGTTTTCCAACATGGAATGGATGATTGCATGATATTGTTTTCCAAATTAATTTCAGAAAACCGTAAGCACTTGCACATGTGGTCCCCCTCTTCCATTTCAATTCATTTGCTTCTTAAATGATTCCAAGCAATGGCCGTGTGATGTGTCTTGCTTCTAAGCCAATTTTTGCTCAATTTTCCTTTGATCAATACACAAATGAAATCAATGTAGCATAATTTCTTCTAAATGTCCCAATTTTTATTTCAAAAATTTCCCTGCAATTATTAATGCAAATAATTAACTCAGATAATTCAAATTAATTAAAATAAGAATTTCTGATCGATTTAAGCACAATTAAGAAAAATAGGAAAATACTGGACATTTAAGCACAATTCCCTGATTAATTACAGCACATTAAACTAAGAGAAGTGAACAAAATATTGACTCATCAAAATAGACCACACTTAGTCTTTTGCACTCCTGGGCAAAATCAAGACGCAAATCAGGGAATAGTTCATAGGACACCAAAGGAGTAACACAGACTCAGCAGACAGAAAAATAAAGACTCACAAGAAAGTAAACAGAATTTACACAGTTCTCAAAACGTCTGGACATAGAAAAGAAATAGAAATTATCCAACACAAATCAAATAAAGCAGATACTTACAGAAATCTTCCAAGCAATTTAAAACACGGAAAATGATTAATCAGCTCAAGAGGTGATTCAAAAATAACAAAACCTCACAGATGCACTATAGTGTTTCTCTCAAGTGTTTAAGGTAAATCAATGTCACTCAATGCACTCAAGAAAGCAAACACAAGCAGACTTGGCAAGCTTCTAATATCAACACTCAAAACATATGCACGTTTAGATCAAAAGGTCTTTACTGGGTTGTAATGGGGCCAAGGACAGGGGAGGATAAATTTGGATAAGTAGCTATAGCTCAGAAGAAATAGAGGTGCACTAGGGCAAAAATGTAGACACAGTGAAATCTCACCCAAACCTCTAATTCAATCCTCTTCTCGACTCCATTATTCACAAAATCATTTTTTTTTTCTTTCTCATCCTATTTTTTCATCCTGTCTCTTTTCTCTCTTTTTTTTTTCTTCTTTATCACACAACAGGATATAAATCATATTTCCAATAAAATAAGATGAGGAACCAACTCGCCAATTTATCAGAATCCCCAAGGAGACCACACTTTTTCACAAAACACTTCTATAGCTCCAGACTGTCCTAAGGTTAAGGTAATCACCATTTTTTTTTTCACTTAGGGCCAGTGTATGAGCTTTAAAACAAAGAAATGGGGAAAGTATAGGCTCAAAGGGGTTATCAAAGGATAATAACAAGGTAGGCTTATTTGGCTAAAGAGGCTCAAGAAATAAAATGCCTTTATCATTTCTAAACATGCATATCAATCAAGTATTATCAAAAAGAATCAAGCCAAGGCATATGTGCAAGCAATAAAGAGATATGTCACACACAAGAAAGAACATTAAGTGGCTCAAATCTCACACAGGGTATTTGTCACAATCAAATCAACCTCTCAAACGTATAATCATCTTTCCAGGCAGAGAAAAGCAAGGATTACAAACTATAAGTATTAAGTAAGTGAAGGAAAAATCTACAACTTAGACATCATCCAGAAATCAAGAGAAAAATGTAAAATTTATTGCACACAAAACACACTAAAACAACTTAAAACAGAAAAATTTAACACTCAAAACAGAAAAAATTTCACACACAAAACAAATAAAATTCAGAATCTCTCCCAATAGACCACACTTAAACTACACATTGTCCTCAATGTGTTCTAAGCATACATCAGCAATCAAAACAGGAAACATATTATGGACAAGTGCAATAAAAGTAAGGAAAAAGGAAGAGAAAGAAAATGCAAACTCCCGCAGGTTATGGTGGAAGCTGCCAATTTTGGACTTTCAGGGAGATGTCTTCAGAATCCAGCAAGGAAGTTTTGAGGACGAACTGCTTCATCCTCCAAATTTGATCAAGCAGTGAAATGTCTTCCACAGCTGGATCCAAGCAGTGATTGTTGATGAGCCGGTTCAGCAGGTGCCTATTGTTGTTGAAACTTTGGTGAGCGGTGGCACCTTTGTCTTCCACTGTGGGTGCATATTGGTCAAATGCATTTGTACCTCCTGCAATAGGGTTAGTGCAAAATGGTTCCACCGAAATTTCATGCAGAGGTAAAACACCCAAATCCAGTGTAACAGGCTGAACCTTAGATACATCCTCAAAACACGAATCAATTTCAAAATTAGAAACCATATTAATCGCAGACTCAGATTCATGTTCAATGCATGGAGAATAATTATTCGAATGTGATAGTAAAAAACGGTTCTCATCATGCACAGAGGAAAAATTAAAATCAGACTCAACAACTATATAATCATCAGCATACCAATCAACAGCATAATCAACAGAATAATCAATTTGCGGTATGCTTCCCTCCACTTCCTTGAAGATTTCTAAAGTGTGGGAAGATGAAGGTGGTCTACTTGGTTCAGGATTACTGCTTACTTCTGCCGGGTCCCCAAAATTTTCATCAGTCTCCTCAGGTACAAGAGTGGCCATCTGCCTGATCTGATCACTGAGATTCTGCATGGCAGCTTGAGTTTCCTGCTGGAACTCCATGCTCTCTTGCTTGAACTGCATGTTCCCTTTCTGAAACTGAATGTTCTGCATTGTCATCTGCTCTAGTAACTCCTTTAATGTAGGTTCAGAAGTAGAAGGCTGAGGAGTTATTTGAATAGGAGAATCATACTGCTGACTCTCATATTGTGGAACTGGCTCCCAAAGAGAGCTCTCAGAAATTGGATGATGGAACATATTGTTCTCATCATAAAAATCAGCAGATTTAAAATCAAAGTAATATGCAGAATAAGAATCATAATCACAGACATTGGCAGAATAAGCATTATTCACAACATTAAAATAAGTAGACATGGAAAAATAAAAACTAAAAACTAAAAACTAAAAATTACGAATCAGATAAAACAAAACACATTTATACATGCTACAAGCACACACAAGACAGAACATCAATAGTAAAAAATTTTAATTAATTTTTTTTTTTTTAATTTTTAATTTTTTTTTTTAATAACAACTAAATACAGAACACAGCACAATAAAATATAAAAGACAAAACATACATTAACACAACATAATCGAAAAACACAGCAAAAATCTAAAACGAAAAACCTGGAACTGAAGTGACAACGCCGCCAAAATTTGCTGAAGGTGTCGTTATCGCCTACAAAAATATACAAGACAAAACACACAAAACAAACATATTAACAGAACAAAACTTTATACAACAAAAATCTAAAACTAAACCGTCTTTGGTCCCCGGCAATGGCGCCATTTTTGCTAAACGGGTCGCACCGCTCACAAAAGTTTGTGCATAAAAGAATGCAGTATAACTAGGAAGTGACTCCTAGGTCGTCTCTCAAGGACCAATTTGTGTCGGTTTAGTTTCAGATTTTATACACGAAGTGGGGGGGGGTTTGTGGATGTTTTTGTGATTGTGCGGAAAATAAAATTAAAACTGGAAATTAAACACAACTGAATTTAAAAACACTGAAATAAATTTCAAAGCAGTAAAACCAAACGGTAAAAGACGGTAAAAAAATGGAACAGTAAATATGCAGAAAGGTAGAATTTAACTATGCAGAAAATCATTACTGGTAAAATTTTAGCAAATAAAATAAAAGCACTTGACTAAAAATTCTTCAAAGATTAAACACTTGAAATAAAATTACTGAATAAAAATCAAATTGCTCCAATTGCTGAGACAAATTACATGCTTTCAGAAATAAAACACTACATTATTTTACTGTTTAAAATGGAAAACAGAGAGGAAGAGGCGAGAGCCTCTTCTCAGCTATCCTAAACTACTCCTAAAACTCTGATTCCCTTCCTCTTAGCCTGCTTGCTTCTTTTATAGCCAATCTTCTGGACAAACTCTCGTGAGGCCTCCTTCGTTTCAACCAAGTTGTTTGTTTTGTTTTATCTCAAATTGGCAACCCGTGAACTTCTAGCTTTCACGGTTTCCTTGTCTTCTTCTTTCATTTTCCAGCTCCTTGCTCACGGTTCTTCTTTTTGCTGGACCATGCATCTGCATTCTTCTAAGCCGTGAGTAGTGCCTCCCCATTTCCAATTGCTTCCAAAACATTATGGACCCATGAGCATGAGGCGTGTGTTTATGGATTTCGATTTGCACTTCCAATCTTCTCCTTCATTTTGTAGTGCTGCCCACACCTCTTTGTCACTTTCTGAAAATCTGAAACTCCTGGAAGCATGAAATCATGGCAACAACGTGTGACCCAAACAAATTGGTCCTTGAGAGACGACCTAGGAGTCACCTCCTAGTCTATACTGCATTCTTTTATGCACAATTTTTGTGAGCGGTGCGACCCGTTCGTCAAAAAATGGCGCCGTTGCCGGGGACCGATCAATGACGGTTTGGTTTTAGATTTTTGTTGTATAAAGTTTTGTTCTGTTAATATGTTTGTTTTGTGTGTTTTGTCTTGTATATTTTTGCAGGCGATAACGACACCTTCAACAAATTTTGGCGGCGTTGTCACTTCAGTTCCAGGTTTTTTGTTTTAGATTTTTGCTGTGTTTTTCGATTATGTTGTGTTAATATATGTTTTGTCTTTTATATTTTTATTGTGCTATGTTCTGTATTTAGTTGTTATTAAAAAAAAAAATTTAAAATTATTGATGTTCTGTCTTGTGTGTGCTTGTAGCATGTATAAATGTGTTTTGTTTTATCTGATTCGTAATTTTTAGTTTTTAGTTTTTACTTTTTATTTTTCGATGTCTACCTATTTTAATGTTGTGAATAATGCTTATTCTGCCAATGTCTGTGATTATGATTCTTATTCTGCATATTACTTTGATTTTAAATCTGCTGATTTTTATGATGAGAACAATATGTTCCATCATCCAATTTCTGAGAGCTCTCTTTGGGAGCCAGTTCCACAATATGAGAGTCAGCAGTATGATTCTCCTATTCAAATAACTCCTCAGCCTTCTACTTCTGAACCTACTTTAAAGGAGTTACTAGAGCAGATGACAATGCAGAATATTCAGTTTCAGAAAGGGAACATGCAGTTCAAGCAAGAGAGCATGGAGTTCCAGCAGGAAACTCAAGCTGCCATACAGAATCTGAGTGATCAGATCAGGCAGATGGCCACTCTTGCACCTGAGGAGACTGATGAAAATTTTGGGGACCCGGCAGAAGTAAGCAGTAATCCTGAACCAGGTAGACCACCTTCACCTTCCCACACTCTAGCAATCTTCAAGGAAGAGGAGGTAAGCATACCTCAATTTGATTATATTGATGATTATGTTGTTGAGAGGTATGCTGATGATTATATTGTTGCTGAGTCTGATCTTAATTTTCCCTCTGTGCATGATGAGAATCACTTTTTGATATCACATCCGAATGTTTATTCTCCATGCATTGAACATGAATCTGAGTCTGTGGTTGATATTGCTTGTGATTTTGAAATTGATTCATGTTCTGAAGATATATCTGAGGTTCAGCTTGTTACACTAGGATTGGGTGTTATACCCCTGCATGAAATTTCTGTAGCACCACATTGCACTAACCATGTTGCAGGAGGTACGTATAAACTTGATGAGCATGCACCCACAGTGGAAGACAAAGGTGCCACCGCTCACCAAAGTTTCAACAACAATAGGCACCTGCTGAACCGGCTCATCAACAATCACTGCTTGGATCCAGCTGTGGAAGACATTTCACTGCTCGATCAAATCTGGAGGATGAAGCAGTTCGTCCTCAAAACTTCATGGCTGGATATTAAGTTGGAAGACATCTCCCTGATGATCCAAAATTGGCAGCTTCCACCATAACCTACGGGAGTTTGCATTTTCTTTCTCTCCCTTTTTCCTACCTTTATTGCACTTGTCCATGATATGTTTACTGTTTTGATTGTTGATGTATGCTTAGAACACATTGAGGACAATGTGTAGTTTAAGTGTGGTCTATTGGGAGAGACTCTGATTTTTCTTTGTTTTGTGTGTTAAATCTGATTTTTCTTTGTTTTGTGTGTTAAATTTTTTGTTTTTGAGTGTTAAATTTTTTCTGTTTTAAGTGGTTTTTAGTATGTTTTGTGTGCAATAAATTTTACATTTTTCTCTTGATTTCTGGAGTTTGTTTAAGTTGTAGATTTTTCCTTCACTTACTTAATACTTATAGTTTGTAATCCTTGCTTTTCTTTGCTTGGAAGATAATTATAACGTTTAAGAGGTTGATTTGATTGTGACAAATACCCTGTGTGAGATTTGAGCCACTTTATTTTCTTTCTTGTGTGATATGTATCTTGATTGCTTGCACATATGCCTTGGCTTGATTCTTTTTGATATACTTGATTGATATGCATGTTCAGACGTGATAAAGGCATTTTTGTTCTTAAGCCTCTTTAGCCAAATAAGCCTACCTTGTTATTATCCTTTGATAACCCCTTTGAGCCTATACTGTATATATTTCTTTGTGTTGAAGCTCATACACTGATCCTAAGTGAAAAACAAATGATTACCTTAACCTTAGGAAAGTCTGGAGCTATAGAAGTATTTTGTGAATGAGTGTGGTCTCCTGGGAGTTTCTGATGAATTGGCTAGTTGGTTCCTCATCATGTTTAGAAAATATGATCCTGTTGTGTGATAAAGAGAGAAAAGAAAAGAGACAGGATGAAAGAAAAAAATAATGAAAAAAAAATTTGATGAGAAAAAGAGAAAATTGAAAAACAATTTTGTGAATAATGGAGTCGAGAAGAGGATTAAATTAGAGGTTTGGGCGTAATTTCATTGTATTTACACTTGTTCCCCAGTGCTCCTCTATTTCTTTTGGGCTTTAGCTACTTATCCAAATTTATCCTCCCCTATCCTTGGCCCCATTACAACCAGTAAAGACCTTTGGATCCGAACATGCATATGTTTTAAGTGTTGATATTAGAAACTTGTCAAGTCTACTTGTGTTTGCTTTCTTGAGTGCATTGAGTTGAAATTATTTACCCTAGACACTTGAGAGAAACACTGTGAGTGCATCTGTAAGGTTTTGACATTTTTGAATCACCTCTTGAGCTGATTGATTATTTTACCATGCTTTGAATTGCTTGGATGATTTCTGTAAGTATCTGCTTTCTTTGATTTTGTGTTGGATATTGTCTACATCTTTTCATTATTTAGATTTCTTGAGAACTTTGTAAATTTTGTTTATTTTCTTGTAAGTCTTTGTTTTCTGTATGCTGCATTTGTGTCAATCCTTTAAAAGTCCTTTGAACCATTCCCTGATTTACGTCTTAATTTTGCCCAGGAGTGCAAAAGACTAAGTGTGGTCTATTTTGATGAGTCAATATTTTATTCACTTCACTTAGTTTATTGTACTAGAATTAATCAGGGAATTGTGCTTAATCGTCCGTTATTTTCCTATTTTTCCTAATTGTGCTTAATTCGATCAGAAATTCTTATTTTAACTAATTTGAATTATCTGAGCTTATTATTTTGCATTATTAATTATGGGAAAATTTTGGATATCTTTTTGGGACATTTGAAGGCTAAATGAGAAATGACAATTGAGCCCAATGCATTTCAGCCACTTCAATTTTCGCTGGTTGCTGTGTGAAATTTGTATCAACTTGTTTGTCCTCGTTCGAATTCAATTCTTATCCGTTTTGCATGCAGTTTTTTTTCATAGTTTCGTACGGATGTCTATTTTCATGTATAGTTTTTACTTTGTTCAAATTCGTTATGTGTTGTTCCCAGTAATTGTTTTACTCCCCTGTGTCAGTCAAGTTCATACTGTTTAAGTGGCTTCTAATTTGTTTGCATTGTTTGCTTGTTTTTTTTTAGTTGTGGTGGCTGGAATTAATCATTGGAAGGAGCTAAGACCTCCCAACACTCAAGAATTCAACACTCATAATGACACATTTTATAGCTCAAGCAAAGGACACATGGGACAAAAGTTTTGGTCATCACGGTTTTATTGAGAAACATTTGTATGAATGGTTGGCAAAGATTCACGTAAAGGAGCATGTGAGTGTATGTGCACGGTCTAAATCCAAATTGAAAAGCATGACCACATTGAAATCAAATCCATGGCAATGTAGAAGAATAGCATGGAAAAGGATGGAATAAAGGGACCACCACGTTTTGAATTATTGCAGCTCACGGTTTTCCAATATCATTTCTTATCAATAACAATTCATTTTTGGTAAGCACATGGAAGAAAAGCGGGGCCGCCAATTTAAGAAGGGAACAATGTTTAATTGAAAAGAATGCCACATAAGAGGAGGGGACCACGTTTTTTTTGGAAGCACACGGTCATGGGAACTTATTCTCCTTTGTCATGGATGGTGGAAAGAATAATGGAAAGCATACTTTTTGTTTTCAATTTGGTTTCTTAAAGAATTATGTCACGAAAAGAGTGCTTGGAGGCCCCCTCATGCTTTGGCACGTTAGTTACTACAATATTCAATTGGACAACACATTAGGCCGCCCCATTTATTTTGGCTTACGTGGTTTTCAATAGTTATCATCATCTTTCAGGAGAAGGGCATGAAGTGAGGACTACAGACAAGCTCTTTTACTTTGGAAGAAATGTTGATTTCCTTTTATTTAAGGGGTGCGCGTCCATCACATGAAGAGGAGTTCACGGCCTGCACAAGCCATCAAAGAAGTGCAAGAACCTTCCAGTAGGCTTGGAGATAAAGAGTGGTGTTCTTGAACGGACAGCATGCTTGGAGATTCATGAAAATGAAGCTGGAGGAAGCAGTGTTCCAGCAGCAGCCACCTTGGATGAGAATAAATGGAGGGTTGCAGATGAAGGGAAAGAGAAGAGCTGCTACCATCAGGTGCTGTCACGGTCTTTAGCTGGAATGAAGAAAGGAGTCTACTGCTAAATGTAGAAGGAAGAAGAAGAAGCATCCACCTGCACCCTGGAACAAGGAGGTCTCGGCTGCTACCATGAATTGAAGAAGAAGTTGTCACGTTCCAGCAGTGATTGAAGGAGCACGTCCAACTCACATCCAAGGGAAGAAGCTCACGGTCAGCTGGGAGAAGAGGCAGAGATCACGGCCAAAATGGAGAAGGAAAGGACAAATGGTGATTCACGAGAAGAAAGAAATGCAACGGATTGCAATTGGAAGTGGAACCCACCATTTCCTTGACAAATTTAGGAGTGAAGAAAGTCTCCAACCTATGAAGGCAGATGACAAAACCTTGCTGGAGACAAGGAGGGCTCACGGGAGTTTGTTTCTGAGTTTTGGCTATAAAAGAAAGCAAGCAGCTGAGAAGAAAACTCATTAGAATTAGGATTTAGAATTAGAGATTAGGAAGTACGTACTGGTTTTCTCCTCCCCTCTTGGGGAGGTTGTGATTTGATTCAATTTACATTTTCCAGTAGCAAGCTCTCTTGGTTTTCATTTCCAAACAGTGCACAAATGTAAAATTTTATTTCTGAAGCGTGTAGTTCAATTGTTTCACAATTTGCTCATTTTCATTTTCATTTTAATTAAAGTGTTGAATGTTTGATGAATTCCATTTCCAGTGTTTTATTTTATCTGTTGTATTTTACAGTTTAGTATTTTCTGCACCGTTAAATTCTGTCATTGTGTTTTACTGGTCATGTTATTTTCAAGAATCGTTTTTACGGTTTATTTTTACTGGAACTATTGGTAAATTTTAATTACACTGTTATTTTGTCTTCTGCGTATTTACTGTTCTGTGTTTTAAATTCCAACACTGTAATTTTTCCATTGTCTATTTTTACCATTTTTTTACCGTTCAGTTTTTACCACTGTTAAAATTTATTTCAGTGTTTTTAAATTCAATTGTGTTTAATTTTCACTTTTAATTTCAATTTCCGCACAAAACCAAAAAAATCACAAACCCCCCCCACTTCGTGTAAGAAAATCTGAGACTGAACCCAAACAAATTGGTCCTTGAGAGACGACCTAGGAGTCACCTCCTAGTCTATACTGCATTCTTTTATGCACAATTTTTGTGAGCGGTGCGACCCGTTCGTCACTCGGCTTGGGTGTGTGACCCCATAGTTGAATATTTTGGTCATCATCTTGATTTGATCGTCGGTAGGACGCCACCGTTGACTGGTATATCTCTCTGATTCCGTATCACTCATCCTTCCTCTCGTAATATACAAATACTTTAATAAAAAATAAATAAATGTAAAAAGAACAAAAACAAGAAAAATAAGCATAACATAAATAACAATAAAAAAAAAAAAATTATTCAGTGTTTTCTTTATTTGTTCTTATTTCCTTTTAGATTTATTTTGTCCAGTCATGCTTTGATGTTTCAGTTTTTGGTCTCAGATCTGTTTCACGGTCCTCGCAAAGGGTCCTAAACGGATCTATGTCCAGTTGTCCTGTTGTCCTTGTTCTTGTATATTATGTTTATGTGTTTATTTAGTTTTAAGTGGGGTACGTGGCGTTGTTCTACCCGATTGTCTCTGCAATACCTTCAATCGAAGGGAGATTAACGTCTGGTTTCCAGCCTATATACCCCTTAAGTTTTAAGACAGTTGTGTTTTATGTGTTTAAGTGTTTTAAGTTTAAAAAAATGAAAAAAAAAATTGTAGGAGAAGATAAATAAAGGAAAGTAGGAAGAGGACAGAGAAGAAAAATAAAGGAAGGCAGGAAAAGTAAAGCAAGCAGAAAGAAAGGCAGATCCAGGAGCAGAGGACTTACCTGGAGTAGTAGAGCTGGCAGAGAACCTCCTCGCGGATCTCAGACTCTTCAGTTGGCACGGTGGCAGAGGCTCCTTGCAGGGCTCGTACACCTTCAGAGCACGCGGACGCGGGGGGGAGAGGCTCCCTGCAGAGATCCAGACGCTCGAGAGAGTAGAGAGAGAAGAGAGCAGAGAAGAGAGCAGAGAGAGGAGTAGAGAGAGAGAGTGAGGGATCAGAAATGGCGCTGGACGCGGAGGAGCGGCCTATTTATAGCCAGATTGCTTTCCACTGTAGCAACAGTTCCGGTCTTTGCCACCGAGACTGTTGTCACAGTACCGGTCTCCTTTTTCAGAAAAAAAAAATAATAATAATAAAAATAAAAAAATATAATAAACATTAATTAGCATCTACTGATGGGTGCTACGTGATTCAGACATCTGCTGATGGATGTCACTGATAACATCTACTGATGGATGTTACTGAAAAATTTCTTCCCATTTTTCCTAACTTTTTATTGCACTTGTCTATATTTTTTGACTGCTCTGAAATTGATCATCTGATGATTGTAACACACTGAGGACATTGTGTGATTTAAGTGTGGTCTACTGGGGAGAAATCCTGATTTTTCTGTTAGATTGTATTTTGTGTGTTAAATTTTTTGTTTTTGAGTGTTAAATTTTTTCTCTTTTAAGTTATTTTTATCGAGTTTTGTGTGCAATAAATTTTACATTTTTTCTTTTGATTTCTGGATGATGTTTAAGTTGTAGATTTTTCCTTCACTTACTTAATACTTATGGTTTGGAATCCTTGCTTTTCTCTGCTTGGAAGATGATTATAATGTTTGAGAGGTTGATTTGATTGTGACGAATACCCTGTGTGAGATTTGAGCCACTTAATTTTCTTTCTTGTGTGTGATATGTATCTTGATTGCTTGCACATATGCCTTGGCTTGGTTCTTTTTGATATACTTGATTTATATGCATGTTTAGAAGTGATAAAGGCAATTTTATTCTTGAGCCTCTTTAGCCAAATAAGCCTACCTTGTTATTATCCTTTGATAACCCCTTTGAGCCTATACTGTATATATTTCTTTGTGTTGAAGCTCATACACTGATCCTAAGTGAAAAACAAATGATGACCTTATCCTTAGGAAAGTCTAGAGCTATAGAAGTATTTTGTGAATAAGTGTGGTCTCCTTGGGAATTCTGATGAATTGGCTAGTTGGTTCCTCATCATGTTTTGAAATGATAATATATATCCTGTTGGGTGATTAAAAAAAAAAAAAAAAAAAAACAGGATAAATGATGAAAAAAAAAAAAAATTTGAAAAATAATTTTGTGAATAATGGAGTCGAGAAGAGGATTGAATTAGAGGTTTGGGTGAGATTTCACTGTGTTTACATTTTTTTCCCTAGTGCACCTCTATTTCTTCTGAGCTATAGCTACTTATCCAAATTTATCCTCCCCTGTCCTTGGCCCCATTACAACCCTGAAAGACCTTTGGATCTGAACATGCATATGTTTTAAGTATTGATCATTAGAGACTTGCCAAGTCTTCTTGTGTTTGCTTTCTTGAGTGCATTGAGTGACATTGATTTACCTTAAACACTTGAGAGAAACACTGTTAGTGCATCTGTGAGGTTATGTTATTTTTAAATCACCTCTTAAGCTGATTGATTATTTTTCCGTGTATTGAATTGCTTGGATGAATTTCTGTGAGTATATGCTTTCCATGATTTTGTGTTGGATAATGTCTACATCTTTTCCTTATCCAGAATTCTTGAGAACTATGTAAATTTTTGAGTCTTTGTTTTCTGCGTGCTGAGTTTGTGTCACCTCCCAAAAAGTCCTTTGAACCATTCCCTGATTTGCGTCTTGATTTTGCCCAGGAGTGCAAAAGACTAAGTGTGGTCTATTTTGATGAACCAATATTTTCCTCACTTCATTTAGTTTAATGTGCTAGAATTAGTCGGGGAACTATGCTTAAACGTCCGGTATTTTCCTGTTTTTCCTAATTGTTCTTAATTTGATCGGAAATTCTTATTTTAATTAATTTGAATTATCTGAGCTTATTATTTTGCATTATTAATTACGGGAAAATTTTGGATAACTTTTTGGGACATTTGAAGGCTAAATGAGAAATGGCAATTGAGCCAATGCATCTTAGCCATTTTTATTTTCGCTGGCTGCCGCGTGAATGTTGTGTCAACTTGTGTGTTTTCGTTTTAGTTCAATTCTTATCCGTTTTCCATGCAATTTTTTTTCATAGTTTCGTCTGGATGTCTATTTTAATGTATAGTTTTTACTTTGTTCAAATTCATTCTGTGTTGTTCCCAGTATTGTTTTTACTCCACTATGTCAGTCTAGTGATTACTGTTTGAGTGATTTCTAATCTGTTTGCATTGTTTGCTTGCTGTTTGGTACTTGTGGTTGCTGGAATTAATCATTGGACGATGCTAAGACCTCCCAACACTCTTAAGCAAGTCCTTCATTTCTTAAATTTTAAGAAGAAAAATTGGCTTGGGATCATTACACCACAAGGCCATTGCAACCAGCCACAAAATGAAAAAAAAATGGAATTTGAATTCTTAAAAGAATGAAGCACTCACGGCACATTTGAATTGAAATGAATGGTGCTGCACTCTACGTGAAAGCTACAAAGTCTACATTGAAAGGAGAAGATGGCATGTGGCATGAGGTGGTGCAAGAACGTAAGCTTGGAACCAATACACATTGTCTTACTTTTGGCTAAATTAATTGAAGAATTTTGCAAGAAACATACGACCCATTGGTTTTGGCATCACATGATGGAATAAAAGAAAAGAGGGGCCACGTTGAGATATGCTTACGGTCCTTTCATTTTGTTAAGTCACATTCCAAGGTTTTCATCCAACAATGGAGGGGACCACGTTACATTTTGGAGAAGTTTTATGGTAATTCACTTAGCATGCCACGACCACTTATTTTGGGAGAAACATATTTAAAATGGTTTTGTGGCCTATTTGATGACCCATTTCACGTGGAAATGGTTTAGAAGCAATACACAACCGGTACTATTAAAGAGGAATAAACTTTTGCAACAAAAGAGGGCCCTCATGGCTTTTGGCACATCTAGCAATTATTTGAAGAAAGAGGAGTCAGCAGAGTAGCTACCGAAAAGATAACGAAGAGTCACTCATTTACTAGAAAGAAAGTGGAATATTCAATATATTTTTCTTGGACAAACACATGGCACGTTGCAGAGGTCTTCTTGGAACTCATACACCACACGACCTTAAGCACACCAGCCACCACTCCCCGCATGTAGTTTTGTCACGTCCATGAAAAGAGAGTGCAACAGCTGGTTCAGAGAAGCAAGGGAAGAAGCACATCCAGCTGCCACCGAGAGGAAGATCTTCATCCAGCAGCAACATGGTATTCCAGCAGTTTGGAGGCAGCAAACTTGTTCCAGCAAGAAGACCTCTCTTGGTTTGCAATCCAGCACCCTTGGAGAGCACACGGTCCAGCCACCAAAGAAGCATGAGCAACCAGCAGCCACTTGAGAGAAGAAAAGGGAGAGATGCACGGTGAAGCAAAAGCTTCTATGGAGTGGAAAAGCTTGGGAGATGAGGAACTAAGGAGAGGAGTTCACGGTTTCTCTGGAATTGTAGAAAGGTTGGCAAACATCATGGCCCACATGAATAGAGAAGTTTTGGAGTTTAAATTGGTAAATGGAGTGTTGATTCACGGACGTGGCAGTAGAGGAAGTGGAAAGCTGGAAGGAATTCACGGGCTGCCAATTGGAGATAAGACAAAACAACCAAGGCTGAAATGAAGGAAAATTGCACAAGAGTTGGTCCAGAGAAATGGTTATAAATTGCAAGCAGGCAGAGAAGAGAATTTGAAGTAGATCTTAGTGTAGCTTAGGATAGCATCCACGCTTGGGAGGAGGCTCTCGCCTCTTCCTTTTCCAAAGTTCTCTGTGTTTTTATTTTCTAGTAGAATTTTATTTTTGAACGTTTGTTACATTAATTTGATCATTTTCATATGTTCAAACATTTTAATTTCAAGTATTGAATCTTTTGATAAATTTCATTTTCAGTCAAGTGATTTTATTTTATTGTCTATTTATTTTACCATCTGCTGTTACGTTTTATGCATGTTTACAGTTCCAGCATTTTAATTTCAAACACTGCGTAATTTTCCATTTTCTGGTTTTACAGTCTTTTACCGTTCAGTTTTTACCATCTTTTAAATTTATTTCAGTATTTTCAATTTTGTTGTCTTATTTAATTTCCAGTTTTAATTTATATTTTTCGCATCCAAAAATATCCACAAACCCCCCCACTACGTGTTTAATCTAAGACCGAACCACAAATATTGGTCCTTGAGAGACGACCTAGGAGTCACTTCCTAGTAACTATACTGCATTATTTTATGCACAATTTTTGTGAGCGGTGCGACCCGTTCATCACGGGGTAGCATGTTGTTACGGTTTTGAGAGGAGAGGTAATGCAGCAAGCTTACATGGTGTCACGGCCCACATGGAAAGAAAAGCTTTTGGATTTTCAATTTGGTTGTAGCATATTAGAAGCAACACGTCTCAAGCTCACGGTGCAGCAAAGAGAATGGAAAAGAAGCTCACGGTTGGAATGGTGTGCAACGTGTGAAGGAAGAAGAGTATGGAAGGTAGTCCACGGCTGCAAGGTGTAGAACATGACAAGAGAATTTGAAAAATGGAGGGGCCCTCACCCTGTTTTCTCACGGCCAAGAAGCTATTGCAAGGAAAAGATGCTGACAAAAATTAAGGAGAAGTCACGGATGTTCATATTGTTGGCTATAAAATGAGAGTTTTAGGATCAGATTTTAGGAGGATTTTAGGAATCAGTAGTTTAGGACAGCCATGGAAGAGGCTCTCGCCTCTTCCTCTTTCTTTTTCCATTCTCGGTTTTCCATTTGAATGCAACATGTTCTGAAGGTTGTAGTGTGTTATTGTAATTTTTATTTTCACTGTCCAGGAATTTAATTTCAAGTGTTGAATCTTTGCTTAATTTGATTTCCAATTAAATGCTTTTAATTTTATTGTGTCTTTATTTTACCTTTTAATATTTTTCTCCACTGTTAAATTCTGTCATTATGTTTTACTGGTCATTTATTAAGAGTCGTTTTTACGGTTTATTTTTACTGGAACTATTGGTAAATTTTAATTACACTGTTGTTTTGTCTTCTGCATATTTACTGTTATGTGTTTTAATTTCCAACACTGTAATTTTTCCATTGTCTATTTTTACCATCTTTTACCGTTTAGTTTTTACCGTCGTTAAAATTTACTTCAGTGTTTTTAATTCTGTCTTATTTTAATTCCAGTTTTAATTTATTTTTCCGTACCACAAATCACAAACCCCCCCCCCCACTTCGTAAAAAAATCTGAGACTGAACCACCAAAAATTGGTCCTTGAGAGACGACCTAGGAGTCAAATCCTAGTAAACTATACTGCATTATTTTTGTGCAATCAATTTTTTGTGAGCGGTGCGACCCGTTCATCACATATCATCAGCAATCAAAACAGGAAACATATTATGGACAAATGCAATAAAAGTAGGAAAAAGGGAGAGAAAGAAAATGCAAACTCCCGTAGGTTATGGTGGAAGCTGCCAATTTTGGATCATCAGGGATAGGTCTTCATCTTCAGAATCCAGCCAGGAAGTTTTGAGGACGAACTGCTTCATCCTCCAAATCTGATCAAGCAGGGAAATGTTTTCCACAGCTGGATATGAGCAGTTATTGTTGATGAGCAAGTTCAGCAGGTGCCTATTGATGTTGAAACCGTTTTGCAGGCTCGCACCTTTGTCTTCAATAATGGGTGTTTGTTGATCAAATTCTTGTGTACCTCCTGGAACATGGTTAGTGCAATGTGGTGCTACAGAAATTTCATGCAGGGGTATAACACCCAATCCTAGTGTAACAAGCTGAACCTCAGATATATCCTCAGAACATGAATCAATTTCAAAATCACAAGCAATATCAACCACAGACTCAGATTCATGTTCAATGCATGGAGAATAAACATTCGGATGTGATATCAAAAAGTGATTCTCATCATGCACAGAGGGAAAATTAAGATCAGACTCAGCAACAATATAATCATCAGCATACCTCTCAACAACATAATCATCAATATAATCAAATTGAGGTATGCTTACCTCCTCTTCCTTGAAGATTGCTAGAGAGTGGGAAGATGAAGGTGGTCTACCTGTCTCAGAAGTACTGCTTATTCTTGCCTGCTCCTCAAAATATTCATCTGTCTCCTCAAGTGCAAGAGTGGACATCTGCCTGATCTGATCAGTCAGATTTTGAATGGCAGCTTGAGTTTCCTGCTGGATCTTCATGCTTTCTTGCTTGAACTTAATTCTCTGCTTGGTCATTTGCTCCAATAACTCCTTTAATGTAGGTTCAGAAGTAGAAGGCTCAGGAGTTATTTGGACAAGAGCATCAAACTGCTGATTCTCGTATTGCTGGACTGGTGGAGGCATAAAAGTATCCTGAGATGGTGCTTCCTGATATTCTTGTTGAGCATCAAACCATCCCAAGCTAGGGTCATTCCATCCAGGATCATTGATATATCCATACTGCTCAGGGGAGAATTTGTTCAGAAACTGAAGCTCAAGATATCCCCAATCGGTAACGGATCCTAGAGGAAGAGAGTCTTGCCAATCCTTAGCTGCTCCTTGTAATGAATGCGGAAATGCGCTCAAGAAAATGTGATCAAGAGGGACATCTGGAGGCTTCATTGAAGAGCACACCATGTGGAACTCCTCCAAATGTCTATGTGGGCATTCTCCTGCAAAACCATGAAACTTAGGCAGCAAATATGTCAGTCCAGTGCTTAGAACGTAATAAAAATCATCCTCTGTATGTGGAACCGGCTCCCTAGGAGCGCTCTCAGGAATTTGAGGATGATCCATATAATTCTCATCATAGAATTCAACAGAATTACAATCAGAGTACCAAGCAGAAGGAGAATCATGATTATAGGCACTCGCAGAATAAGCACTATTCACATAATCAAAATAGGTAGACATGGAAAATAAAAAGTAAAAACTAAAAACTAAAAATTATAAAACAGATAAAACACAACACATTTATACATGCAATACGTACACAAGACAGAACAATTTTTTTTTTTTAATTAACAGACAAAATACATATGACACGCATACAAAACAAATAGAACATCACAACACAAGATAAAACACAAAACAATTAAACATGCTACAGGCATAAACAAGACAGAACATCAACAGTAAAATATATTTTTTTTTAAATATAGCAACTAAATACAGAACACAGCACAATAAAATATAAAAGACAAAACATATATTAACACAACATAATCGAAAAACACAGCAAAAATCTAAAACAAAAAACCTGGAACTGAAGTGACAACGCCGCCAAAATTTGCTGAAGGTGTCGTTGTCGCCTACAAAAATAGAGAACACAAAACACACAAAATACACATATTAACAGAACAAAAATTTACACAACAAAAATCTAAAACCAAACCGTCTTTTGATTGGTCCCCGGCAACGGCGCCATTTTGACGAACAGGTCGCACCGCTCACAAAAGTTGTGCATGAAAGAATGCAGTACAGTACTAGGAAGTGACTCCTAGGTCGTCTCTCAAGGACCAATATTTGTGGTTCGGTCTTAGATTTAACACGAAGTGGGGGGGGTTTTGTGATTGTTTTTCGTTGAGGAAAAATAAATTAAAACTAGAATTTAAACACAACTGAATTTACGAAAACACTGAAATAAATTTTAAACACGGTAAAAATTGAACGGTAAAAATGGAAAACGTAAAATGGAAAATTCAACAGTGTTTGAAATTAAAATACTGTAACAATAAACATGTAGAAAACATAAAGCAGTGTAAATAAAATTTACCCAAAGCAACAGTGAAAATGACAGTAAAAACGACGTTGAAAATAAACTGAACGGTAAAAAGTAATGACTGAATTTAACGATATGGAAAACAGAACCAGTAAAATAAAAATAGAAAACATTAACTGGAAATGAAATTCATCAAAAACGAAAACTACATTTGGGCAATACAATTAAAAATGAACGAGCAAAGGTGACACACTTCTACTACTGCTCCAGAAACGAAAACTACATTTGGGCACTGTTTGGAACTAAAACCCGAGAGAGAGAGAGAGAGAGCTCCTGGAAGAGAAGGAACCGTGACCTCTTCCAGGCCTCAAGGCCGTGAACTTCTCTTGTGTTGCTGCTCTCCTTTTATGTCCAAAACTCTGGACCAACTACTGTGTACTCTTCTTTCTTTTCAGCATTTTGTTTTGTCTCTAACTAGCAGAGGGAATTTCTTCCAGCAAATTTTTGAGCTTGGACGTGAGAAAAGACGGTGAGGGCCCTCCATTTTGCCAACTAATCTTGTCTTCTTCTTCCATACCATTCCAGCTGTGGGCTCCCTTCTCCATTCCTTCTCCTTTCACGTGTGTGCTGGGTCCGAGCTGTTTCCAAGCTTCTGTAGCTGCTGGATCAACGTGAGCTTCTCCTTTGCAAATGAATGAGTTCTCTTCTTCCAGCAAAAACAATCCCGTGAGTTGCTTTTGCTGCTGCACTTCCGTCCAAGCTTGGGTGTTCTTTTGTCCAAGACCAAGGTCGTGACCAAACTGCTGGACATAATTCTTCTTCTTCTCGGTAGCTACTCCTTCATGGTTTGCTTCTTCTTCCAGCTCAGCTGCTCCAACAGGTTAACGCCTTGCTCACGGTTGCTACTCTTTTTCCTGGACCAAACTGCTTCAAGGTGCTGCACACCATTCCAGCGTATGCATCCTCCAAATATACAAGAGCCGTGAGCTTCCACTCCTGCAAGTGTGGTCCCCTCCTTCATTTACTTTTCTTATTAGATTCCAAGCCAATTTGAAATGTATGTTAGCCAAAGAAAGGGTGCAGCTCCCACTTCTATTCCAAAGCAAATTGTTGAATCTTTTAGCATCTTTTTGGACGTGCAAAAATATGGGAGGCCGTGATGGCTTTGTCTCATACCAATTGATGAAAGGGTCGCGCCTCTCGCAAAAGTTGAGCATAATAGAAATGCAGTATAGACTAGGAAGTGACTCCTAGGTCGTCTCTCAAGGACCAATTTATGGTTCAGTCTCAGATGTTCTACACGAAGTGGGGGGGGGTTTGTGGATGTTTTGTGCGGTAAATAAAATTTAAAAGAGCAGTAAAAATAACAGACTGTAAAAACAAGATTAAAACAGTAAAACGGTAAATAAATTATAGAAACAGTAAATGTGTAGAAAACGGTAAATTCAGAAATATTTAAATTGCAAAACAAATAAACTTTTACAGAATTTAAAATGCGCAAAGAAACTTAAAGGAAATTGATGTGAGCAGAAACTTGCAGTGACAGTAATTTGATCAAAGCTTTAAGCGTGCAGATGAAATTATAAAACACACTGGAAATTAACATTCAATTGAAACTGAAAAAGAAACAGAAAACCTCCCCCAAAGGGGAGGAGAAAACCAGAACGTCTACTATTCTACTCCTAAAATCTAATGGTTTCCCTATGGTACATGTTGCTCCTTTTGTAGTGCCAAATTCTCTGACTGTGCATGACCTCGACCTCCTTAATTCCAGCCAGCTTTTCAGTTTTGTCTCCGTAGCTTCAAGAATTTCTTCACCACCTAGCCATGCCAAAGAAATAGGGTAGGGGCCCTCCATTTTTGTAGTGTCCGTGGACTTTGCTTCCCCTACGGATGTTGCCAAATTTCTTTCAACCAAGGTGCCTACACTCCAAGCTTCTGGAACGTGGATCATCTTTCTCTGCTGCCTGGTATGTTTGCTTCTCTTTCACTTGCTTCGGTCAAGGACCCACTGGATGTGAAGACCGTGAGCTTCTTCATCAAGGAGGTGGCTTCCCTTTAAAACTAAAATCTCA
Organism: Vigna nakashimae; assembly: GCA_034642375.1. Lineage (NCBI taxonomy): Eukaryota > Viridiplantae > Streptophyta > Magnoliopsida > Fabales > Fabaceae > Vigna > Vigna nakashimae. The sequence continues at coordinate 83,919 of CM067765.1, forward strand.
TGTGCAGCTCCCCTCTTCTTCCTTCTTCCAATTTGCGTGTGCTATCAACAAGACGGTGAAGAAATTTTCTCGGTGGTGGTTATTCCAGCTCCAAGCTGCTGGATGTTTTCTTCATGTGCGTGTTGGTGCTTTCCAGAACCAAGAGAGACCACTCCTCTTACATCTCGGTGGCAGCTGGAAACGTGAATTATTCTCGAAGCTGCTGCGTGCTTTTCCATCCTCCAAACCAGCAGCACTCCTTTTCCGCAACAGCCGTGGGATCTTCTCATGACATCCATGCCTTGCTTTCTTTTCTCCCGTAATAGAACCTTGTGTTGCTGCCATGTAAGAAAATAAGACCAAGCACTCCATTTCCGCAACAACCGTCCAAAGGAGAATGAAATGCCTTCTCCCAAAACAATTAGAAACCGAGACAAAGTGTGGTGGCCCTGTAATGTGTTATCTAGCTAAAATGTTGAATCTTGTAGAAGCTTTTCCATTTGCTTCAATAATTTACTTACATGCAAAAGTGAGTACGGGCCCCTCCAAGCATCTTGACTACATATTTTAAAGCAAATGTGCATGACCGTGAAGCCTTTCCAATTTAATGTGCACTTTCCAAATTGAAATGAACGTGAGTTTTGCTTTCCAAACAAATGATTTAAAAATCTTTTCTATATTAATGTAGGAGAGCTCCACCACATGAAATTTCAACCAAGTGGCCCCACTTTTGTTTTGGTGTCTCCATTTCCTTCTAAAATGAATAAAATATTCCTTCTTCTATTTTTTTAGGCCGTGAGATGTGATGAGTTGCAATGTCTTGCCCAAAATAATTTGCTACGGCCGTGCAGCACTTTAGAAATTTGGAATCGAATTTAGCTGTCCCCTCCATTAATGCCATCTACAAAGAAAATTTATTCCTTAGGTGCCGTGTGGTGTATATTGGTTTCAAAACCAATTTTATTTCTTAAAATTAATCAATACAATGTGTAAATAAATATTCTTCTAAATGTCCCAAATTGTGTTTCCTAAATTTCCCTTGCAATCACTAATGCAAATAAATAACTCAAATAATTCAAATTAATTGAAATTAGAATTTTTGGTCAAATTAAGTACATTTAGTGAAAACGGGAAAATACCGGACATTTTAGCACAATTCCCTGATCAAATTTGGTACAATAAACTAAGTGAAGTGAAGAAAATAATGATTCATCACCAATTTACCATTTTAAATTCCAAAAGGTGTGGGCCGTGACACTACCTTGATAATATTAGTTTAATTAAATTCTGCACTTCTTTTCCTTGAACTCCGACCATGATATGCTCCCAAGGCAATCAACTAAATGTCAAAATAAAGCACTAAATGGGGAATAAAACCGTGAGTGGTGGCTCCTCCATTTTTATTTCAAACAAATGTTGGATGCTTGCCAATTTATAGTTTGCCGTGTGCACTCTGGAGCAAGCACTTCCGTGTGTGCATCATGGACTTCTAATGTATTGGCTTGTCAAAATGAATGGCCGTGAGCTTCTTTGGCTTGGTGCCCCCTTGCTAAAATAAATTTTCCAATGTATCCTGAAGAATAAATCAATACAGTGCACCTTCTTCAATTAACTCTCAAGGTGGTTATAGCTTTGATGCACCATTTCTTTCAAACCAAAAAGATGAGTTACGTATCAATTGGACATGTAGCCATGACATTGGCTTAAAATGTGGCAACCATGCAAATTCTTCTTTAAAATTTATGTCACATTTATCTTGAAGTCCCAAAACATTTCCAAAATTTTCTCTGCAATTAATAATGAAAATAATAAGCTCAGATAATTCAAATTAATTAAAATAAGAATTTCTGATCGAATTAAGCTCAATTCAGTAAAATGTGAAAATACTTGACAATTAAGCACAATTCCCTGATTAATTTTAGCACAGTAAACTAAGTGAAGTGAAGAAAATAATGATTCATCAGACGGACCGGCCTGGATGGCTGCCATCGTGGGCCCCACGCAGTCCGGGCCAGCGGGGTCGCGGACGTTAAGGCGAGGGGGGTCCGAACAGGTCCGGGGTGGTTGCGGGGAACAAGGTCGGCGAGGGCCGGGGGTGCGAACCGGCCCGACGCGCAGTGGTCCGGCGGCGGGACGGACCGGCCTGGATGGCTGCCGTCGTGGGCCCCACGCAGTCCGGGCCGGCGGGGTCGCGGACGTTAAGGCGAGGGGGGTCCGAACAGGTCCGGGGTGGTTGCGGAGAACAAGGTCGGCGAGGGCCGGGGGTGCGAACCGGCCTGATGCGCAGCGGTTCGGCGGCGGGACGGACCGGCCTGGATGGCTGCCGTCGTGGGCCCCACGCAGTCCGGGCCGGTGGGGTCGCGGACGTTAAGGCGAGGGGGGTCCGAACAGGTCCGGGGTGGTTGCGGGGAACAAGGTCGGCGAGGGCCGGGGGTGCGAACCGGCCCGACGCGCAGCGGTCCGGCGGCGGGACGGACCGGCCTGGATGACTGCCGTCGTGGGCCCCACGCAGTCCGGGCCGGCGGGGTCGCGAACGTTAAGGCGAGGGGGGTCCGAACAGGTCCGGGGTGGTTGCGGGGAACAAGGTCGGCGAGGGCCGGGGGTGCGAACCGGCCCGACGCGCAGCGGTCCGGCGGCGGGACGGACCGGCCTGGATGGCTGCCGTCGTGGGCCCCACGCAGTCCGGGCCAGCGGGGTCGCGGACGTTAAGGCGAGGGGGGTCCGAACAGGTCCGCGGTGGTTGCGGGGTGGTTGCAGGGTGGTTGCGGGGAACAAGGTCGGCGAGGGCCGGGGGTGCGAACCGGCCCGACGCGCAGCGGTCCGGCGGCGGGACGGACTGGCCTGAATGGCTGCCGTCGTGGGCCCCACGCATTCCGGGCCGGCGGGGTCGCAGACGTTAAGGCTAGGGGGGTCCGAACAGGTCCGAGGTGGTTGCGGGGTGGTTTGATAACAGTTGAAAAACTGTTATTTTCATGCTTAATATTGATACTAAAAGCAACCTTTAGAATTAAAAACTAGCTTGAAATCATGCTTTTATCTATATTTTCAGAAATAAGAGAGCTGGACAGGTTTATGCTTGATTTAAGTGTTTTTGTGCAGATTTTAAGGTGAATTTAGTGAAAAGAGTGAAGAAGGAGAGAGGTGACATTAGAAAAGACAAGAAAGAGTGCAAAAAGAGAAGACGAAGGCACCGCTCAGCGGCAGGAGGTTGCGGGAGTCACGCTGAGGGGCAAAATGGCCGCTGAGGGGAAGAAATGTGACGCGCAATCACCGCTGAGCGGTAGCTACCGCTGAGCGGCACTTTTTGGGCTTGGGCTTTTGTAATCTTTTGTAACTCTAGATTAGTATATAAGGGCTTGCACGTCCTTGGGATTATTATCTTTGGCAGAAACGAGGCAAACACTCTCTCTTCCACCCCTTTGAAGGAGGATCTTGGATGCTCAGGCTACCTCTCCACTTTTATTGGGTTTATTCTTTCATTCTTTCATTGTAATTCATCTAGGTTCACCATGAATATGGTGAACTAAACCTTGTATGTTTGTTGGGGAATCAATGTAATCTCTTGAAGCTCTCATATATGGATTTGTTGAGTACATCTTTGAATTAAGACATATGCTTTCTTTCATCATTAGTTAGGGTTTTTCCTCTTTGCTCAATGCTTGCATTGTTTAACTCATTCTAATGCATGATTATTGGTTTTGTCGATACGGACACGTACTGGGAAGTCTAGATCCGGGGAATTTCTCCCAATATTTTACTGACAACATTATATTGGTTGCCTTTAAGCTCCTGCAGTCATGAACTAATCATTAGGAATGCTAGGAATTGTATGAACTATTTGATTAGGGAAAAGCCATCTAGAATGGTACATTAGAGAGTGGCATTAACAATGATGATTTGAACGTTGAATTCCTAAAATATATGAGAGTAGATGAGATGAAATTGACCCCCAACAACATATTCATTCATATTTCCATTGAAAGTGTTTATCTTTAGTCTTTGTCATTGATCAAATTCATGCATACATGTTTATTTTCGTCTTTGCATATTAAACTTTAAATATTTCGTTCGTAAGTCCTAGCTAATCAACAAATCACATAACTAAACTAGGCCGTGAGTCCTTTGGGAAGAACGATACTTGGTCTTACCAAGTTTATTACTTGAACGATTCGGTCATACTTGCCGATTGTGAAACAAGTTTGTGACATCATAATTTGGTGCTTACAAATTTGTCCATCAAGTTTTTGGCGCCGTTGCCGGGGACTCTGGTTTAACTGGTTAATTTGTGTGATTATTGATTATCTTTGACTTTAATTTTGAATTTCTGTTTTTATTTTTTCTGTTCTTATTTTATTTTATCTTTTGTGAATAGTTAAAAAAAAACAAATAAATAAAAAAAAATAATATTTGGAAAGGATAAGTGTTCCACGTAGCTTTGAGATCAGAATTCATCAAATTGCAAATAAAAAATTATTTTTGTAATAGTAAATTGAAAAAAAAATGAATAGTTAAAATGAATAGTAAATTTTTTGCTATAAATAGCCAAGGGGGGGAGGTTGAAAATTTACACCAAAGAACTTAGAAAATTTTTGAGAGAAGAGAGTTGGAAGAATTTCTAATTTCAAAGGGGATATTCTGGAAGTTTTCAGAGAGCGAGGAGATTAAGTCTGTAATAGAGGTAAGGGAAGCTAACTTTGAGTATTTCTTTTTGTATTATCTTGAGTCTTGAATATACTATATTTTTCTTTTGTCTGATTTTAATTCTTGAATATGGAGTATTTTGTTTCTGTATGATCTTGAATTTTAAATGAGAGTATGCTTTTGTGTTAATATCCAAGTGTGATAGTTGTAAAATGTGATGTTGATTATGTTATGCCAATTGTACGTTGTTAGTGGTTTTATTTTGTATTTTGGAAGGATTAGAAATTGTCTAACCGGCTCTGCCAGATTCAATTTCTTGTTTCCCCAAACATTTTATTGTTTTTCTTATTAATTTTATTGTATTTTGGAAGGATTAGAAATTGTCTAACCGGCTCTGCCAGATTCAATTTCTTGATTCCCCAAACTTTTATTTCCTTCCTTATTTATTTTTATTACATTTTTGGAAGGATTAGAAGTTGTCTAACCGGCTCTGCCAGATTCAACTTCTTATTTCCCCAGACATGTATTGTTCTTGTTATTTAATTATATTGTATTGTTGGATGGATTAGAAGTTGTCTAACCGGCTCTGCCAGATTCAACTTCTTATTTCCCCAGACATGTATTGTTCTTGTTATTTAATTATATTGTATTGTTGGATGGATTAGAAGTTGTCTAACCGGCTCTGCCAGATTCCACTTCTTGTTTCCCCATGAATTTTTATATTAAGATTATTTTTATGATTGTCAAATATTGTATTCTTCTATGACCATTTATAGTAATGTTTTATTATTGTTAATTGTTTATAATTATCTTGTATGAATTCTATTATGGATGTTTATTGTGATGAATTTATTGAATGAGTTTGTTGGCTGAAATTGATCTTGTTAGAAGGTTTAGAATAAGGATTTTGTAGTAATTTGTATATGGGTATTAAATAGATATACAGATACTGTTTGAGGTTGTTGTGAGAGAAAGTAAAATTAGGCATTTTAAGATTTAGAGCATAAGAAAATAAGGTAGATAAATTAAATAAATAAATTGTTAATTATTGAGGACCTCCTTTTGTTGGTAGGATAGAGGAACCTTAAAAAACCTGAGTTGGCACATCCCTGATCATAGAGCAGCCCTGGCCTGGTCCAGTCAGTTGTGACTAGTCATATGTGCTGGCGTCGAAGGTGAGTTTGATGCGTTCAGACATCTGGGTCCTCTCCGGTGACCAATTGGGGTAAAGAAAGATCTCTAATAGGATGAAAATAAAATAATAAAAAAATTCAACTGTAGATGCATTTTATTTGTCGTTACAATGAGCTCAGATTATATTATGTAGTTGCTAAGATATGTTGAAATGTTTTGGATGATCTATGAATCTTTGATTGATGAAAATATGTTGAGTTATACTCGTTATGGTCAAAATGAGTTTATAATATGTAGTATGATATCTGGCAATATGTTTAATTTATTGACACCAAAATAGGTTATTGTCAAATTATGATTAGAGAATGAACATGATTGAGTTATGTGGAGAAGAGGTTATGAATTGTTGATTTGATGAAATATTGGGGTGGATAAGAGGGTATGAAATGTTGATTGGATGAAATGTTGGAGTGGATAAAAGAAATCATTGCTTATGAAATGATGTTTCCTACGAGAAGTAGTATGTTCGGTTTATACCATGAGAGCTTGATATGATCAAAGTAACACCTGAGGTTTATGAAAGCAGGCAGCAAGTGGTCTGACCATAAGGCTTTGACATAAATATGTGGTTCATAAGTTTTATAGAAGCAGGCAGAGAGAGGTCTGACCATAAGGCTTCAGAGAGTAAGACATAGTATACAGGTGAGGCTTAAGGAAGCAGGCAGAGAGCGGTCTGACCATAAGGCTTCGTGAGTAAGCATGGTAAAATTGTAAGGTTTATGAAATTGAGGAAGATGATTTTGATAATGATGAATTAATGACATAGGGGTAATGATATTTTAGTAATTGTAGAAATACATGATTGAAATATTTTTATTACAAGTTTAATGATTGATATGATATGGTTGGCTTACCCTTATTTGTTTGTGCTATGATCATATAACTCATGTTATATGTGAATAGATAATGTTGCAGATGCGGTTGAAAAAGCTTAGAGATGAGAGAGATGCGGGGAAAAACTTTCAGGGATATTTTGTAAAAAGAATAAATTTGTATTGGAAAAATTATGTTGTGTAAAACTTATGAGTTGAAATTTGAATTTATGTTAAGTGATGAAGACTATATTGTTTGAAGTTTGTAAGTTTGGTATTGTACTTTGGGAGAATTGAAATAAAGTTGGATTGTTTATAGAAGATAAGTTAATTTAGTCTCTACTAAAAGTAATACTCTTTAAAATATTAGGGTATTACAATTTGGTATCAGAGCAATGGTTTTCGAAAATATTTTGGGACTCTGGGGAGTGAAATTATTATTCTTAGTAAAATTATTAATGGTTTATGATGAAAATGACTATTTGAGGAAATTGATATCATATGCTAAATTGTATTGTTATCTTTTTGAAGAAATCATTTAAAACTCGACAAACATGCAACAACAACAAGTTGATCAAGCACCTCAAAATCATTCTAGCTTGAATGACTTTTTAAGGCATGATCCAACTAAATTTAATGGGGATGCTACTCCTGATGAGGCTGACTCTTGGCTAAGGCAGAATGAGAAGATTTTCCGGGTAATAACTTGCTCAGAAGAACAAAAATTAACTTATGCATCATTTCTTTTGGTGGGTGAGGCTGAATATTGGTGGGAAAGTATGCAACAGTTGATGACGATTTGTGGTGAGGTTGTGAATTGGGAGAACTTTAAGATAAGGTTTCTGGAAAAATATTTTCCAAACAGTGCAAAATTTGCAAGGGAGGCAGAGTTTCTGACCTTACAACAAAGAAGGCTATCAGTACAAGAGTACGTAGTAAAATTTAATTATCTCTCAAGATTTTATACTCAGAATATCACAGAAGAATGGAGATGTCGAAAATTCGAGGGAGGACTAAGGCATGAACTGAAGAAGGTACTTATGCCATTGGAAATACAAGAGTTTCCAGCATTGGTAGAGAAAACCAGAATGATAGAATTGTTAGAGTTTGATCCAAGTAGAGTTTCCAGACTTGCAAAGGGAGAATCTTCAATAAAATTCAACAAAAAGCCTTATGAAAAACCACAATTATCGTATCGAGGAACAGTGAAGTGTTTTGAGTGTGGAGGAGCACATTTCAGACGTGACTGCCCTAAACTTATTGGAGAAAAGGTTGAAGGGAAGAGATGTTTCATCTGCAATGATCCGGGACACTTTGCTAATGTTTGTCCAAAGAAAAAGAAGGTGGGAGAACCACAACAACAAGATTCTGCTGAAGTAAAGCCCCGGGCAACAGGAAGAGTATTCGCAATGACTGCAGAAGAGGCTACTAAGCCAGGTACATTAATCTTACACACCTGTATGCTGTTAGGAGAATGCGTATATGTTTTGTTTGACTCTGGAGCCACACACTCCTTTATATCCCTAGCATGTTTAGAAAGACTCGGATTACCGATGCTTGATCTAGGGTGTGAATTAGTAGTTTCTACACCAGCATCGGGACCAGTTACGACCAGTTCAGTCTGTGTCGGATGCCCAATCCAAATTGCAGGACGCAAGTTCAAAGTGAACTTGATCTGGTTACCCCTTCAAAATCTAGACATTATTTTAGGAATGGATTGGTTGACTGCCAATCACGTTCTTATTGATTGTGGGAAACAAAAGATAGAGTTTCTAAATTTGAACAATTTAGAACTAAGCTCAACTCGAGTCGCTGCGAAGGATATCAAAGATGGAGCTACCTGCTATGTGGTGTTAGCTCAGGAGAAAAGAGAGAATACTGAAGAACAAATCATCGGAATACCAGTGGTAGAAGAATATGTTGATGTTTTTCCAGAAGAAGTGCCAGGTTTACCACCTAGTCGAGAGATCGATTTCACAATAGATCTAGTGCCCAGAGCTGGCCCGGTTTCTATGGCTTCATACAGAATGGCTCCTGCCGAACTAGCAGAGTTGAAAAAGCAAATCGAAGATCTGTTGGAGAAGAAGTTTATCCGTCCAAGTGTGTCTCCATGGGGAGCTCCTGTATTGCTGGTGAAGAAGAAGGATGGAAGTTCAAGGTTGTGCGTGGATTATCGACAGTTGAACAAGGTTACAATAAAGAACAAATATCCTTTGCCAAGAATCGATGATCTATTAGATCAGTTGAGAGGAGCAGAGGTGTTTTCAAAAATTGATCTCAGATCTGGGTACCATCAGATTCTTGTCAAGACGGAAGATGTACAAAAGACGGCTTTCAGATCTCGCTATGGACACTTTGAGTACGTGGTAATGCCGTTTGGTGTGACGAATGCCCCAGCGATTTTTATGGACTACATGAACAGAATATTTCGGTCATGTTTAGATAAGTTCGTGGTAGTATTTATAGACGATATTCTTATCTATTCAGAGAATAAGGAAAAGCATGCAGAACACTTGAGGGTGGCGTTGGAAATTTTAAGAAAACATCAACTGTATGGGAAACTGTCAAAGTGTGAGTTCTGGATAGAGAAAGTACAATTTTTGGGTCATGTGATTTCTGCTCAAGGAATCTCAGTGGATCCAGCAAAAGTGGAAGCTGTGCTAAAGTGGGAGCGGCCGAAAACTGTAACTGAAGTACGAAGTTTTATAGGATTAGCCGGTTATTACCGACGTTTTGTCAAAGGGTTTTCCAAGATTGTAGGTCCTCTAACTCAGTTAACTCGTAAAGATCAACCATTTCTGTGGACTGACAAGTGCGAAGCCAGTTTTGAAAATATGAAACAACGACTAACGTCAGCACCAGTATTAATCATTCCAGACTCTAGCAAATCTTTTGAGGTGTACTGCGATGCGTCATATCAAGGATTAGGGTGCGTTCTAATGCAAGGAAGGAGACCTGTAGCTTATGCATCTAGGCAGCTAAAGGCGCATGAGAAGAACTACCCAACGCATGACATCGAACTTGCAGCAGTATTATTTGCATTAAAGACATGGAGACACTACCTCTATGGGGCAAGTTTCCAAGTTTTTAGTGACCATAAGAGTCTAAAGTATTTGTTCGATCAAAAGGAGTTGAACATGCGACAAAGAAGATGAATGGAATATATGAAGGACTATGACTTCGAGCTTTTATATCACCCAGGAAAAGCCAATGTGGTGGCAGATGCATTGAGTAGGAGACAAGCTCAGATAACAACAATGATGGTGAAGGAATTAGAACTGTTAGAAAAGTTACGTGATATGAACTTGGGGTTGCAGTTAAACCCAGATCACATATGGTGTAGTCATTTAGTAATCACTAGTGACTTCTTAGAACAAGTGAAGGTTGAGCAGTCGATGGATCAAGAGTTGCAGCAAAAGATCAGGTTGTTGGACACCGATCAAGCTAAGGAGTTCGTTCTAAGTAAAGATGGCATACTTCGATTTAAAAACAGAGTGTGTATCCCTGCAAAGAGTGAATTAAAACATTTAATTTTAGACGAAGGCCATAAAAGTCGTCTTAGCATACATCCAGGTATGACTAAGATGTATAAGGACCTGAAAGAGTCATTTTGGTGGAATGGAATGAAGAGGGATGTGGCCGAGTTTGTAGCAACCTGCTTGGTGTGTCAAAAGGCAAAAGTGGAGCATAAAAAACCGGGAGGGATGTTACAACAGTTAGACATTCCTCAATGGAAGTGGGACAGTATCTCGATGGACTTTGTAACACATTTACCAAAATCATCAAAAGGTCACGATTCTATCTGGGTTATCGTTGATAGACTAACCAAGAGCGCTCACTTTTTGCCTATTAATCAACGTATGTCACTAGAAAAGCTGACGGAGTTATACATCGGGGAAGTAGTGAGGTTGCATGGCATACCTACAAGCATTGTGTCAGACAGAGATCCAAGGTTTACTTCAAGATTTTGGCAGACGCTACAGAAGGCTCTGGGAACACAGTTGAAGATGAGTTCGGCTTATCACCCTCAGACTGATGGTCAAACAGAAAGGACTATTCAATCTTTGGAGGATTTGCTGAGAACTTGTGTATTAGATCATCTTGGAAGTTGGAATGAGATACTACCATTAGTAGAATTTACTTACAACAACAGTTATCATTCCAGTATCGGTATGCCACCATATGAAGCTTTATATGGAAGAAGATGTAGAACACCGTTGTGTTGGTTTCAAGATGGGGAAGCACTGACAGTGGGACCCGAGCTATTACAACAAACCACAGAAAAAATAAAATTAGTCCAAGATCGGATGAAAGCAACTCAAAGTAGACAAAAGTCATATGCCGACAAAAGAAGAAGACCGTTAGAATTTGAAGAAGGAGATCATGTATTCTTACGAGTAACGCCAACTACAGGAGTCGGGAGAGCTATCAAGATGAGGAAACTGACACCAAAATTTCTCGGACCGTATCAAATTCTCAAAAAGATTGGGCCAGTGGCTTATGAGATAGCACTACCACCTCGATTGACAAATTTGCATAACGTTTTTCACGTATCCCAACTAAGGAAGTATATTCCAGATCCAAAGCATGTGTTAGAAGTTGATGAAATTCAGGTCAAGGAAAATTTAACAATGGAAGTTGGCCCAGTGCGTATACTAGATGTTCAAATGAAAAAGTTAAGAGGGAAAGATATTCGCACAGTAAAGGTACTTTGGAATGAAGACACACAGGAAATGACTTGGGAATTGGAAGAATTTATGATAAAGGAATATCCATATCTCTTTTGTAAGTAAAAAAAAATTTTTTTTTTTGGTAAATAGTCTTTGTTTAAATAAATAATTTTCGAGGGCGAAAATAATTGTTGTTGGGGAGATTGTAAGATCCTTGAAAATATTTGTAAGTGAAATGCTAAAAAAAAAATGATGATGAATAGTAAATTGTGAATAGTAAAAAGTGAATAGTTAAAAAAAAACAAATAAATAAAAAAAAAATAATATTTGGAAAGGATAAGTGTTCCACGTAGCTTTGAGATCAGAATTCATCAAATTGCAAATAAAAAATTATTTTTGTAATAGTAAAATGAATAAAAAAATGAATAGTTAAAATGAATAGTAAATTTTTTGCTATAAATAGCCAAGGGGGGGAGGTTGAAAATTTACACCAAAGAACTTAGAAAATTTTTGAGAGAAGAGAGTTGGAAGAATTTCTAATTTCAAAGGGGATATTCTGGAAGTTTTCAGAGAGCGAGGAGATTAAGTCTGTAATAGAGGTAAGGGAAGCTAACTTTGAGTATTTCTTTTTGTATTATCTTGAGTCTTGAATATACTATATTTTTCTTTTGTCTGATTTTAATTCTTGAATATGGAGTATTTTGTTTCTGTATGATCTTGAATTTTAAATGAGAGTATGCTTTTGTGTTAATATCCAAGTGTGATAGTTGTAAAATGTGATGTTGATTATGTTATGCCAATTGTACGTTGTTAGTGGTTTTATTTTGTATTTTGGAAGGATTAGAAATTGTCTAACCGGCTCTGCCAGATTCAATTTCTTGTTTCCCCAAACATTTTATTGTTTTTCTTATTAATTTTATTGTATTTTGGAAGGATTAGAAATTGTCTAACCGGCTCTGCCAGATTCAATTTCTTGATTCCCCAAACTTTTATTTCCTTCCTTATTTATTTTTATTACATTTTTGGAAGGATTAGAAGTTGTCTAACCGGCTCTGCCAGATTCAACTTCTTGTTTCCCCAAACTATTTATTACTTTATGATGATGAGTGGGTCGCACCGCTCACAAAATTTTAGTGCACGAAAATAATGCAGTATATTTTACTAGGAAGTGACTCCTAGGTCGTCTCTCAAGGACCAATTTATGCGCGGTTCAGTTTTAGATCTTTTTTTTTTTACAAAAAGGGGGGGGGGGTTTAAGGTTGTTTTGGGACAGAAAATTAAATTGCAGTGAAAATAAAATTGCTGAAAAGTAAAAAAAAACGAAATTAAATAAGTAAATGTAAAAACATTGAAATACAATTCAGACAGTAAAAACCGAGCAGTAAAATAAATTGCAGAAACGGTAAATGTACAAGACAATCAAAACGTGTAAAACAGTAAAAACGCACAGAAGAGTAAAATCGCAGACAGTAAAAACGTAAATCAACCCAGTGCAGTAAAATGAAGTTGAAAAACATGACTGAATAGTAAATGTGCAGAAAACAGTAATTTCAGAAACATTAACTTCAGAAAACTTTAAATTGCAAAACAAGAAAACAGAAGCAGAATCATTGCAGCAGAATACAAAACGAAATTTATCAACAACAGAAGAAATAAAAGCAGCAGTAAAAATTAAATCGCAGATGAAATTAAAAGGCAGAAAACGTAACACAGCAGAGATTAAAATTGCGCAGAAATTAAATGGAAGCATTAGAACAGACCTGGAATTTTAGTGCGGAAATTGAAATGAAACTGAAAGTTAAACTGATTCGTTACAGGAAAACAGAAATTACATTCATCATCGAAGAACACTCAGGAAAACGAAAATAACCCAAAACCTTCCCAAGGGGAAGGGGGAAAAATTGAAAGCCAGACTACACTACTCCTACTGTCTACTGGTATCTGTCTTTGGTGCTGCCTTCCTTTTATAACAAATTCTCTGACCAACTCCCGTAGCATAGTCTTCTCCCCGTGACTAGTCTACTGCCTTCATGTTTCGTTTTGTCTTCTGATGTAGGTTGAAGACTTCCTTTCACTCCTAATATTGCCAAGGAAATAGAGTGGTCCCTCTATTGTTTGTCTTCTTCTTCAAGTTGCAGCACACTTCTTCCTCTTTCGGAAATTGTCTTCAACCATGGGCTCCCACTTAAAGTTGCTGTATTTTGCTGCCATGGCCGTGTGCTGTTCACCTCTTTTCTGGTCCAAGGCCGTGAGCTTCCATGTACTAATGCTTCCAGTCATGATACTACTTCATCCTTGTGCATCTATTTTCTTCTAAATTGAATCTGCACTAAAACTGGAACGTAACAATGTACTCCTCTTTTGCTGCAGCCGTGCACTAGGACGCTTCCCATCTAAATGTGATCATTGTTGAATGAAAGAGATGAGTGGATGCAAGCTGGACGTGTAAGTTGTTCTCCATACTCTAGTGCTGCCCATACCTTTGTCATTTTTCTTGGTGCTTTTACTGCTGTTTCACGTGGTGCTGTTCTTCAAAAGTGGCTCCTCCATTTTATCCATTTAAAAGTAAATTTCCATGTGGTGGCTGCTGATTGCTTTTGTCCAAGTGCAGCATCTTATGCCACGTGAATGCTATGTGTGGTTTTCCAAAAATGTATTCCTCCCTGACCGTGGCATATTCTTCTACTTTCTTCAATCAAACTTAATTAAGCGGGCCCTCCACTTCTCTAATTCTGGGCAAAAACAAGTTTCTTCCCCTTCATTATTTTTAAGCTATATCTTGATAATCTTAATTCTCTTTTCTTTAAGTGCCGTGTTGTGTCAGCCCACTTCTTGCAAATGGGTCATCTTTTGTTTATTATTATTTGAAGCACATGTGTTTGGTGGACACTTCATTCAACACTTATTCTTCTCTGAATGTGTGGCTACGTGGGACAACCCCACTTCTTCATTCCTTTCAATGTTCCCTTGTCTCTTTGCTTTTCTCTAGTGCTTTGCTCATCAAAAATACTGATCCATTTACACCTCATGTGCTTGACAAATGATGGCCTCCAAGGCCGTGCCTCTCTCCATATTTCCATGTCAACAATTCTTTATTCCACTTCTCCATCACCTGGAACACATCTTCTCCTTGCCTCCATCCACGCTAGAATGAAACTTCAACAAAAAGATGTATTAATCAAATTAAAAAGAGGACGTGGCAGCAGCTCCAAATGAAACAGCACTTTGCTGCCAACGTGGAGGATGTTGGATGGAAGTTGCCGTGAAGGCTTCTTTCTCGTAGACGTGTAGACGCAGCTGCTGGAGTTGCTGGAGTTGGATGTTGGAGCTGAACCTGGACCGTGTGCATGAAGTGTGTAAATTGTTGCCAGCCTTCCTTGCTTCACCTCCTTCCAGCCGTGAGTGTCTCCTGAATTCAAGGTAAAGGTGCAGCCCATTCTCCACCTGCTGGACCGTGTGGAGCTTGGTTCTTCTGCTGGTTTCATTTCGGATCACGGTGGTGTTCTTCCATCCAAGTCGTGACCAGCAAAGTGTGATGATTCCTTCCAGCCCAAAGACCGTGACAATCATCTCCATTCTCTTCCAACTCAACAACGTTCTCTGCTACCAGCTTCTTCCATGATGCTTCCTTCTACAAAACAAAATAAATCTGCATGCTGGAACGGAACACCACTGCCTTGCTGCTATTTTGCTTGTTGGATACTCCCATGGGGCATCTCAGTGCAGCTTTGTGTGAAGGATGGATACTGACAAAGGTTGTTGCTGCTGGACCGAGTGCACCCTCTCAATGTGCACACCAATTCTGCAAGGGCCGTGACATTTCCAAACAAAAAAAATGGCAGCACCGTTTTCTCTAGGCTGGACCGTGTGGAGTGCTGCACTGGACCGTGGTTGAAGCTTTCAGAATTTCCTCCTAAGAAAATAAAATTCCAATCATCATACAAAATGAAAGTGATTTACCAGTACACCTCACAAGCACGTGGAATTCTTCTTCCAAAAATAACATTTCCAAAATAACATCAAATGAATGTCCCAAATTATTAGCCAATAATTTTCCTAAAATTAATAATGCAAATAATTAATCATAGATAATTCAAATTAATTAAAATAAGAATTATCGGTCAAATTAAGCACAATTATGAAAAATGGAAAAATACTGGACAATTAAGTACAATTCCCCGACTAATACTAGCACAATAAGCTAAGTGTAGTGAATAAAATATTAACTCATCAAAATAGACCACACTTAGCCTTTTGCACTCCTGGGCAAAATTAAAACACAGATCGGGGAATATTTTTAAAGGACATTAGGAAAGTGACAGACTCAGTAGACATAAAACAAAGACTCGTACGAAAAATAAACAGATTTACACAATTCTCAATAATTCTGGACAAAGAAAAATATGTAGATAAAATCACAGTGTTTAGATACTCATGAAATTATTTAAGCAATTCAAAGCATGGTGAATTTGATCAATTAGTTTGAAAGGTGAATCAAAAGTGACAGACCTCACAGATGCACTATTAGTGTTTCTCTCAAGTGTATGGGATAAGCAATGTCAACTCGATGATCTCAAGAAAGCAAACACAAATAGTTTTCTCAAGCCTCTAAAATTAATTCTCAGAATCATGCATATTTAAATCAAAAGGTCTTTTCAGGGTTATAGTGGGGCCAAGGACAGAGGAGGATAAATATGGACAAGTAGCTGTAATTCAATAGAAATAGAGGAGCGGGGAACAAGTGTAAACATAGTCAAAGCACATCCAAAACTCTTCTTCAATCCTTTTCTTGACTCCCTTATTTATAGCCATTTTTTTAATTCTATCTCTCTTCTTTTTTTTTTATATATATATTATTGTAAGAGACAATTGTTGAACTAATTAGCCAATTCTTTAGAATTCCCCAGTAGACCACACTTATTTGAAAAATATTTCTTTAGCTCCAGAATTCCCTAAGGGTAAAGTAATCATCGTTTTTCACTTAGAGACAGTGTATAGCTTGAAAATAAAGAAATTAGAGGAGTGTAGGCTCAAAAGTGGGTATCAAAGGATTATAACAGGGTAAGCTTATTTGGCTACAGAGGCTTAAAAAAAATGCCTTTATCATTTTCAAATATGCATATTAATCAAGAAATATTAAGAGTCAAGCCAAATCATATGTGCAAGCGATCATGAGTCATATCGCACAAGAAAGAACAATAAAGTGGCTCAATTCTCACACAGGGTATTTCTGTCACAATTAATTTAACTTCTCAAACTTCAAAATCATTTTCCCATGCAAAGAAAAACAAGAATTTCAAACCTCAAGTATCAGTGAATGAAAGATATATCTACATTTTTAAACAATGTCCAGAAATTAAGAAACATGCAAAATTTATTACACACAAAAGAAACAAAAACTACCTAGAAAAACAAAAAATTTAACACACAAAACAGAAATAAACAGAAAAATTCAGAATTTCCCCCAGTAGACCACACTTAAACTACAAAATGTCCTCATTGTGTTACAATCATCTGATTAACAATTTAGAGCAGTCAAATAATATAGACATGTGCAGTAAAAGGTAGGGAAAGGGGAAGAAATTGTCCATAACATCTATCAGTAGATGTTTTAATCACATAGCACCCATCAGTAGATGCTCAGAATTTTTTTTTTTTTTTAATTATTATTATTATTTTTTTATTATTGTTGATATCCTTCAGTAGACACCAAGGTTTGCATCCATCAGTAGATGTCGTCATTACTGCCATCAGTAGCAGTATTGAACCTGAAAACTGAAAACTCAAACACACAAAGAAAGAAGAAAATTAAATCTAAACCAAACAATTAAATAAATTAAAAAGAAAAGAAAAAAAATTCAGAAAAAGTGTGCTATCATCGTAACAACATTCATGTGTAGATGTTGTCATCTGAATCCTTTTAGCATCCCTCAGTAGATGTTGTCCAGGATTCATCAGCAGATGTTGCAGAAGCATCCTTCAGTAGATGCTGCAAAAATCAAATCCACACACAACTAGGTCCAGAATTTCACCTAGTCATGCACTCAGTAACAACATCCCAATGAAATGATAGTACAAAAATTTCAAAACACACAAAATTTCCAAGCAAACAAAACTCAAAAATAGAAACCAGAACATATATTTACAAAACAAAAAATCTAAAACTGTACCGACAATTGATTGATCCCCGGCAACGGCGCCATTTTGATGATGAGCGGGTCGCACCGCTCACAAAATTTTAGTGCACGAAAATAATGCAGTATATTTTACTAGGAAGTGACTCCTAGGTCGTCTCTCAAGGACCAATTTATGCGCGGTTCAGTTTTAGATCTTTTTTTTTTACAAAAAGGGGGGGGGGTTTTAAGGTTGTTTTGGGACAGAAAATTAAATTGCAGTGAAAATAAAATTGCTGAAAAGTAAAAAAAAACGAAATTAAATAAGTAAATGTAAAAACATTGAAATACAATTCAGACAGTAAAAACCGAGCAGTAAAATAAATTGCAGAAACGGTAAATGTACAAGACAATCAAAACGTGTAAAACAGTAAAAACGCACAGAAGAGTAAAATCGCAGACAGTAAAAACGTAAATCAACCCAGTGCAGTAAAATGAAGCTGAAAAACATGACTGAATAGTAAATGTGCAGAAAACAGTAATTTCAGAAACATTAACTTCAGAAAACTTTAAATTGCAAAACAAGAAAGCAGAAGCAGAATCATTGCAGCAGAATACAGAACGAAATTTATCAACAACAGAAGAAATAAAAGCAGCACTAAAAATTAAATCGCAGATGAAATTAAAAGGCAGAAAACGTAACACAGCAGAGATTAAAATTGCGCAGAAATTAAATGGAAGCATTAGAACAGACCTGGAATTTTAGTGCGGAAATTGAAATGAAACTGAAAGTTAAACTGATTCGTTACAGGAAAACAGAAATTACATTCATCATCGAAGAACACTCAGGAAAACGAAAATAACCCAAAACCTTCCCAAGGGGAAGGGGAAAAAATTGAAAGCCAGACTACACTACTCCTACTGTCTACTGGTATCTGTCTTTGGTGCTGCCTTCCTTTTATAACAAATTCTCTGACCAACTCCCGTAGCATAGTCTTCTCCCCGTGACTAGTCTACTGCCTTCATGTTTCGTTTTGTCTTCTGATGTAGGTTGAAGACTTCCTTTCACTCCTAATATTGCCAAGGAAATAGAGTGGTCCCTCTATTGTTTGTCTTCTTCTTCAAGTTGCAGCACACTTCTTCCTCTTTCGGAAATTGTCTTCAACCATGGGCTCCCACTTAAAGTTGCTGTATTTTGCTGCCATGGCCGTGTGCTGTTCACCTCTTTTCTGGTCCAAGGCCGTGAGCTTCCATGTACTAATGCTTCCAGTCATGATACTACTTCATCCTTGTGCATCTATTTTCTTCTAAATTGAATCTGCACTAAAACTGGAACGTAACAATGTACTCCTCTTTTGCTGCAGCCGTGCACTAGGACGCTTCCCATCTAAATGTGATCATTGTTGAATGAAAGAGATGAGTGGATGCAAGCTGGACGTGTAAGTTGTTCTCCATACTCTAGTGCTGCCCATACCTTTGTCATTTTTCTTGGTGCTTTTACTGCTGTTTCACGTGGTGCTGTTCTTCAAAAGTGGCTCCTCCATTTTATCCATTTAAAAGTAAATTTCCATGTGGTGGCTGCTGATTGCTTTTGTCCAAGTGCAGCATCTTATGCCACGTGAATGCTATGTGTGGTTTTCCAAAAATGTATTCCTCCCTGACCGTGGCATATTCTTCTACTTTCTTCAATCAAACTTAATTAAGCGGGCCCTCCACTTCTCTAATTCTGGGCAAAAACAAGTTTCTTCCCCTTCATTATTTTTAAGCTATATCTTGATAATCTTAATTCTCTTTTCTTTAAGTGCCGTGTTGTGTCAGCCCACTTCTTGCAAATGGGTCATCTTTTGTTTATTATTATTTGAAGCACATGTGTTTGGTGGACACTTCATTCAACACTTATTCTTCTCTGAATGTGTGGCTACGTGGGACAACCCCACTTCTTCATTCCTTTCAATGTTCCCTTGTCTCTTTGCTTTTCTCTAGTGCTTTGCTCATCAAAAATACTGATCCATTTACACCTCATGTGCTTGACAAATGATGGCCTCCAAGGCCGTGCCTCTCTCCATATTTCCATGTCAACAATTCTTTATTCCACTTCTCCATCACCTGGAACACATCTTCTCCTTGCCTCCATCCACGCTAGAATGAAACTTCAACAAAAAGATGTATTAATCAAATTAAAAAGAGGACGTGGCAGCAGCTCCAAATGAAACAGCACTTTGCTGCCAACGTGGAGGATGTTGGATGGAAGTTGCCGTGAAGGCTTCTTTCTCGTAGACGTGTAGACGCAGCTGCTGGAGTTGCTGGAGTTGGATGTTGGAGCTGAACCTGGACCGTGTGCATGAAGTGTGTAAATTGTTGCCAGCCTTCCTTGCTTCACCTCCTTCCAGCCGTGAGTGTCTCCTGAATTCAAGGTAAAGGTGCAGCCCATTCTCCACCTGCTGGACCGTGTGGAGCTTGGTTCTTCTGCTGGTTTCATTTCGGATCACGGTGGTGTTCTTCCATCCAAGTCGTGACCAGCAAAGTGTGATGATTCCTTCCAGCCCAAAGACCGTGACAATCATCTCCATTCTCTTCCAACTCAACAACGTTCTCTGCTACCAGCTTCTTCCATGATGCTTCCTTCTACAAAACAAAATAAATCTGCATGCTGGAACGGAACACCACTGCCTTGCTGCTATTTTGCTTGTTGGATACTCCCATGGGGCATCTCAGTGCAGCTTTGTGTGAAGGATGGATACTGACAAAGGTTGTTGCTGCTGGACCGAGTGCACCCTCTCAATGTGCACACCAATTCTGCAAGGGCCGTGACATTTCCAAACAAAAAAAATGGCAGCACCGTTTTCTCTAGGCTGGACCGTGTGGAGTGCTGCACTGGACCGTGGTTGAAGCTTTCAGAATTTCCTCCTAAGAAAATAAAATTCCAATCATCATACAAAATGAAAGTGATTTACCAGTACACCTCACAAGCACGTGGAATTCTTCTTCCAAAAATAACATTTCCAAAATAACATCAAATGAATGTCCCAAATTATTAGCCAATAATTTTCCTAAAATTAATAATGCAAATAATTAATCATAGATAATTCAAATTAATTAAAATAAGAATTATCGGTCAAATTAAGCACAGTTATGAAAAATGGAAAAATACTGGACAATTAAGTACAATTCCCCGACTAATACTAGCACAATAAGCTAAGTGTAGTGAATAAAATATTAACTCATCACTTTACTTATTTATTTTATTGCATTTTTGGAAGGATTAGAAGTTGTCTAACCGGCTCTGCCAGATTCAACTTCTTATTTCCCCAGACATGTATTGTTCTTGTTATTTAATTATATTGTATTGTTGGATGGATTAGAAGTTGTCTAACCGGCTCTGCCAGATTCAACTTCTTATTTCCCCAGACATGTATTGTTCTTGTTATTTAATTATATTGTATTGTTGGATGGATTAGAAGTTGTCTAACCGGCTCTGCCAGATTCCACTTCTTGTTTCCCCATGAATTTTTATATTAAGATTATTTTTATGATTGTCAAATATTGTATTCTTCTATGACCATTTATAGTAATGTTTTATTATTGTTAATTGTTTATAATTATCTTGTATGAATTCTATTATGGATGTTTATTGTGATGAATTTATTGAATGAGTTTGTTGGCTGAAATTGATCTTGTTAGAAGGTTTAGAATAAGGATTTTGTAGTAATTTGTATATGGGTATTAAATAGATATACAGATACTGTTTGAGGTTGTTGTGAGAGAAAGTAAAATTAGGCATTTTAAGATTTAGAGCATAAGAAAATAAGGTAGATAAATTAAATAAATAAATTGTTAATTATTGAGGACCTCCTTTTGTTGGTAGGATAGAGGAACCTTAAAAAACCTGAGTTGGCACATCCCTGATCATAGAGCAGCCCTGGCCTGGTGATGAGTCTTTATTTTGTTCACTTCACTTAGTTTAATGTGCTGTAATTAATCAGGGAATTGTGCATAATTGTCCAGTATTTTCCCATTTTACTGAATTGAGCTTAATCCGATCAGAAATTCTTATTTTAGTTAATTTGAATTATCTGAGACTAATTATTTACATTATTGAGTGTAGGGAAAATTCTGTAAATATGTTAGGACATTTGGAAGAAAATTCATTCAAACACTGTGTTTGGAAGAAGCTGCATTGGAGTGATTTAATATTGTGTTAATCTGTGATGAAATATTTTTTTCTTGAATTTGTAGAACAAAAATGGCTTGGCAACATGCACCACACGGCCTAGGACCCATTAGAAATTCTATTTTGCAAAGTTTTATTTTAAGTTTATATTTTGTAATGTGGTGTTAATTTTTGTAGTGAAATTGCTACAACAAAATAAGAACTCACGGCCAATTCATGATGCCTATTCATTCTTTGCCAAATGATGAAGATAATGGAGGGGACCACATTGGAAGGCAACTCTCGGTTTTCTTGGGCAAACACCAAAGCACATAGAATTGAAATGAAACAATGAAGGGGCCACACTTGTAGAAGCACACGGCATATTCAATAAGCTAGCAAACATGGAAATATTGTTTTCAATTGAAGCATGCCACATAAGGAAGCATTCACGGCAAACAACACACAAAATGGGAGGCTTCTTTCTTTTAAGTGGGAGACAACATAATAGAAGTGGGGGCCACCACCATTTGTTGAAGAAAGACCACATATCACACGGCCAAAGCTACAATTCATGTTACATTTTATTAAATGGAAAGATGAAGCGTGATTAAAAAAGGAGGCCACTTCACGGTTTTAGAGTTCTTTTGGGAAATGACAAGTGTGATTTTTACTGTAGAGGAAGGCCTGTTGAATCTATCAAAAAGTCATCGTTCAAGTTTGAGGTTGAAAGCCCTGTTCAAGGTGATGGAATATCATACTCCGTTGGTGCCAATTTCACACCACATGTTCTCACAGTAAATTCTGGCGAGGATGTCACTATGAAAATCATGTCCTTCTCACAACAAGGATCACGTGCTATATGCATTCTCTCTGCAACTGGGACAATTTCAAATGTTACACTTCGTCAACCATCTTCTTGTGGGGGTACTTTAACATATGAGGGACGGTTTGAAATTCTTTCCTTGTCTGGTTCCTTTATGCCAACTGAGAATGGAGTTACAAGAAGCAGATCTGGTGGCATGAGTGTCTCTTTGGCCGGTCCAGATGGTAGAGTAATGGGGGGTGGGCTTGCTGGTTTGCTGGTAGCCGCTGGTCCAGTTCAGGTTGTTGTTGGCAGTTTTCTTCCTGGTCACCAGTTGGAGCATAAAAACAAGAAGCAAAGGGTGGAGCATATATCAACTATTACCCCTTATCCTGTTAATATCATCTCTAGTGAGGAACTAAAAGTCAGCTGTCACGGTTTTATTGGAGAGGCATCCAGCAGCCACATCCAAGCTCAAGTATTCACACCATCCACCATCCAAGCTCCACCCGTCCAGCAGCACCAACAACTGATGCAAGTCCAGCAGTGATTCTTCACGGGAGCAACTGCAACAGCACCACCTCCACGGTCCAGCAAAGAGAAGGGAGAAGAGTGCATTCTGGAATGTGCACAAAAGAAGACAAGAGATGGACGTGTGAAAGAAGAGAAATCTGGAATTGAGAGGAATGGAAAAGAGGGAGGCCGTGAGGAGAGTAAAGGAGAGGTTCCAGCAGCTGCAGTAAGGGGCTGGACAATGCAGCAGGGGGCTGGAACAGTAGTGAAGAAACACAGTACAGAGATGGAAGGTTACGGTTGATGCACTGATTCATCTTCTTTGCTGTAATGTGGAATTTCTAATTTAGTTTTCCTCTTCTTTTGTTGTAATAAACTCTTCTATAATTTTAATCCAATGCACTATTTTTATTTCCTGTTGTTAAAATTTCTAGAATTGTTTTACTGTTTCTTTTTACTGCCGTAATTTAATTTCTGTGGTAATTTAATTTCAGTTGTTGTTTTCGGTAATTTAATTTATGTTGTTCTTTATGTTTGCATGTTGATCATTTACTGTAATTTTATTTTCTGTATTTTACTGCAGTGATTTTGATTCTATTTTTACTGTTTTTACTGTTTTCTGTATTTATCTTTTTCTGTATTTTATGTTTTTATGTATTTTCATTTTTACTATTCCAGATTTATTTTTACTAATTCATGTTACTGTATTTTCATTTTTACTATTTTAGTATTTTTACTGTTTTACTGTTTTTACTGTTCTCTGTATTTTGTGTTTTTCTGTATTTTCGTTTTCTGTATTTTTAAGTTTTCTGTCCAGATTTAATTTCACTGTTTTGTGTTACTGTATTTTCGTTTTCACTGTAGCAATTTCATTTTTACTGTTTTAAAATTGTTTTACTATTTTAATTTCGTTTTTACCATTTTCACTATTTTAAATTTTACGGTTTTGTTTTTACTGATGCCCCTATTTTTGCGTTTAATGTTTTACGTTTTGTTCACGTTTAATGTTCCCGCGTTAATTTTATATCTTTTACCGTTTTTTTTTTAATGTTTTGAATTTTACTTCATCGTTTTCACATTTACTGTTTTAAAGTTAATTTTCAGTTTAATTTAATTTTACTGCATAAAAAACCAAAAACATTCACAACCCCCCTTCGTGTTAAATCTGAGACTGAACCACCAAAATTGGTCCTTGAGAGACGACCTAGGAGTCAAATCCTAGTCCTGTACTGCATTCTTATCTGCAAACAACTTTTGTGAGCGGTGCGACCCGTTCATCACCTGGTCCAGTCAGTTGTGACTAGTCATATGTGCTGGCGTCGAAGGTGAGTTTGATGCGTTCAGACATCTGGGTCCTCTCCGGTGACCAATTGGGGTAAAGAAAGATCTCTAATAGGATGAAAATAAAATAATAAAAAAATTCAACTGTAGATGCATTTTATTTGTCGTTACAATGAGCTCAGATTATATTATGTAGTTGCTAAGATATGTTGAAATGTTTTGGATGATCTATGAATCTTTGATTGATGAAAATATGTTGAGTTATACTCGTTATGGTCAAAATGAGTTTATAATATGTAGTATGATATCTGGCAATATGTTTAATTTATTGACACCAAAATAGGTTATTGTCAAATTATGATTAGAGAATGAACATGATTGAGTTATGTGGAGAAGAGGTTATGAATTGTTGATTTGATGAAATATTGGGGTGGATAAGAGGGTATGAAATGTTGATTGGATGAAATGTTGGAGTGGATAAAAGAAATCATTGCTTATGAAATGATGTTTCCTACGAGAAGTAGTATGTTCGGTTTATACCATGAGAGCTTGATATGATCAAAGTAACACCTGAGGTTTATGAAAGCAGGCAGCAAGTGGTCTGACCATAAGGCTTTGACATAAATATGTGGTTCATAAGTTTTATAGAAGCAGGCAGAGAGAGGTCTGACCATAAGGCTTCAGAGAGTAAGACATAGTATACAGGTGAGGCTTAAGGAAGCAGGCAGAGAGCGGTCTGACCATAAGGCTTCGTGAGTAAGCATGGTAAAATTGTAAGGTTTATGAAATTGAGGAAGATGATTTTGATAATGATGAATTAATGACATAGGGGTAATGATATTTTAGTAATTGTAGAAATACATGATTGAAATATTTTTATTACAAGTTTAATGATTGATATGATATGGTTGGCTTACCCTTATTTGTTTGTGCTATGATCATATAACTCATGTTATATGTGAATAGATAATGTTGCAGATGCGGTTGAAAAAGCTTAGAGATGAGAGAGATGCGGGGAAAAACTTTCAGGGATATTTTGTAAAAAGAATAAATTTGTATTGGAAAAATTATGTTGTGTAAAACTTATGAGTTGAAATTTGAATTTATGTTAAGTGATGAAGACTATATTGTTTGAAGTTTGTAAGTTTGGTATTGTACTTTGGGAGAATTGAAATAAAGTTGGATTGTTTATACAAGATAAGTTAATTTAGTCTCTACTAAAGTACAAAAATTTCAAAACACACAAAATTTCCAAGCAAACAAAACTCAAAAATAGAAACCAGAACATATATTTACAAAACGAAAAATCTAAAACTGTACCGACAATTGATTGATCCCCGGCAACGGCGCCAAAATTTGGTACGACTGTCGCGGTCATACAAATTTGATATAAAAATTTATGCAGTATATTTCTAGGAAGTGACTCCTAGGTCGTCTCTCAAGGACCAATTTTGTCGGTTCAGTCTCAGATTTTTTTACACAAAGGGGGGGTTGTGAATGTTTTGATGAGGAAAATTAAATAAATGCAATGAAAATAAAGTTGATGAAAATGTAAATCAAGCAGTGCAGTAAAAGTAAAACTGAAAAACGTAAATCGCAGAAATAGTAAAATTCAGAAAACGGTAAAAACAAAAATGGTAAATTCAGAAAATGGTAATTTGCAAAAACCAATAAATTTCTGACAGAATTTAAAGTGCACAATTGGAAATAAGGCATGAACTGAGATGAAATTGATTTGAGTAGAAACTTGCAGTAAATTAGAAATTGAGAGTGATTTGATCAAAGCGCGCAGACGAATTTGTAAATTGCAAGGTAATTCGCAGATGAAAATAGAGTTCAAGAACATCAACTGAAAAACACACTGGAAATTAAAATTCAACTGAAAAACAAACTGGAAAATTAAAACAACCCAAAACCTCCCCAAAGGGGGAGGGGGAAAAAATGAAAGCTTAGCACAGAACGTAAATTGCTCTCTATACTACACTACTCCTACTCCTAAATCTACTGGTTGTTCACTGACTGCATGCTGCTCTTTTATAACCAATTCTCTGAAGCTACTCCCGTGATGGTTCTTGTCTTTGAGTGAGTATCTTTTCCTTGCCTTGTGAGAAAATAGTTACTTGGCCGTGAGAAAATAGGGTGAGGGCCCCTCAAACTTTTCCTTTTGCACACCATTCCAACACATCATGCTTTTGCTCCTCCAAGCTGCTACTGTATAGTTCAAGCTGGACGTTGATGCTTCTTGGGTGGTGGTGCTGCTGTATTCTCTCCAAGCACACACCTAAAGCCCATCATCACTCCTCGTTCTTGGTTGGCAGTTTGGACGTTTCTTTCTCCCAACTGCTGGATTATTTTTCTCCAACTTCATTCTTCATTTTGTCTTTTCTTCTAGAGCGTGACAGCAGCTTTGAGGCATTTCTTCCAGCTCGTGGTGCTTCCTTTCTTCAATTCCAACAGCCACCATGCACTGCCATACTTCCAGCTCAACGTGTTGGACTCTTCATAAAAGCTGGCTGCTCTTTTATTCCAGCCGTTACATATCCAGCTTGTTTATGTTTGAACGCTGCTGTCCAAGAAGCCATTACTGTCTAGACTTGCTGGATACTGGACCGTGATGGAGTTGGATGCATCTCCTTCCCTGCTGCTGCCTCCAGCCGTGAGTGATGTTGCAGGCTGTGCTGCTGTCCAAACACTTCTCCTCTTGGTGGCTTCTCTTTGCTGGACCGTGAGGGTGCTGGCATGCTTCTTATTCCAGCCAAATTGATTCTTCATCTTTGCCTTGTGGAAATGCAGCTCCTTCACGTGTGCACCTCTGCAACCTAGACTAAACTTAATTCCTTTGTGGACCACTCTATTCTCCAACATCTTTTCTCTGGACTTGTATCTTGATTCCCTTAATAATACTAATTTAATAAATTTCAGCCACTTCATTTTGTAAGTTCTCTCACGGCCGTGAGCTTCAACAAGTGTGGCCCCCTCCTTATTTCACTTCAAGTCCATGCTTTTGGTGTTTGCCAACGTGTCCATGGCAATGTGTAACATCTTCACGTAAGCTTTTCATAGTGGTGGCCCCTCCATTATGTCTTTAATTAATAAATGAAATGTGAATTGAATTCCATTACGTGCTCCTCTTCCAACGTGGCCCCCTCTTCTCTTTTGTCATGCTTTTTAATTGAAGAATAATATTCTTCTCTTTTAATGGCATCCCACTTCCTTTCAAAATTAAAGGCACACGTGACTTCCTCCCATGCCATGACCATGTGGTATGAAAACTTTGTTGAATGAAGATAATGTGGAAGGCCGTGGCATGCATCATGCTGAGAAGTGGTGGACTCCAAGGCCGTGCCTTTTCTCCATATTGGTTCTCTTTCACGTGCAGCTTCAGCCGTGCACTTCCTTCCAAACAAAAATAAAACCAAAGCTTTATGTTTGTTGAATACAGCCCCCACATCTTTTCGGGCAAGCCCCTTCAATAAGCTCTCCATTCAATACATGTAATGCTTGCTGCAACAAAAAAATGAATGGCCGTGTGGTGCATTTTTATAAGCCATGCTTCTTAAAATTGAATAAATGAAGGACTTGCTTCCCATGAAAGTTGTGCTTATGTGAATGTTTCCAAATGCATGTCTACCGTAAGTGCACCTCCAATGATCAATTCCAGCTACCACAAGTATCAAACAACAAGCAAACAATTTAGAAGTCACTCAAACAGTAAACACAAGACTGACATAGGGGAGTAAAAAAAATACTGGGAACAACACATAATGAATTTGAACAAAATAAAAACTATACGTGAAAATAGACATCCAGACGAAACTATGAAAAAAAATTGCATGGAAAACGGATAAGAATTGATCTCGAACGAAGACACACAAGTTGACACAACATTCACGCAGCAACCAGCGCGAAAATTCAAATGGTTGAAATGAATTTGGCTTAATTTTCATTTCATTTAGCCTTCAAATGTCCCAAAAAGTTATCCAAAATTTTCCCGTAATTAATAATGCAAAATAATAAGCTCAGATAATTCAAATTAGTTAAAATAAGAATTTCCGATCAAATTACGCACATTTAGCAAAAACAGAAAAATACCGGACGTTTAAGCACAATTCCCTGATTAAATTTGGTACAATAAGCTAAGTGAAATGAAGAAAATATTGACTCATCATCAGTCTCAGGTCAAACACGAGGGGGGGGTTTTGAAAGTGTTTTTGTGATTAGAAATTGAACGAAATTAAAACTGGAAATTAAATACGACCAAACATAATTGAAAACATTGACAGAAATGAACAAGGCATGAAAATAAAATGATCCTACATATAGAACGGTTCTACATTGAGACCAAACGATCTCTACAGCAAGTGAGGAAATTAGAAATGCGGGAAGATAAAGAAGCCGAACAGAACAGACAACACGGCGAACCAAAACCGTAAACTAAACAGACAGGAAATGAAGACAAACCGAACGACATAAATAGAGACTGAACGGTCTAAACACAGCAAAACCAGAAAAACTACAGAATTCATCGGATTGAAAACAAAACGCTGGAACAGTAAACACGCAGAACACGTAACAACATCTTAATTGAAATGTACCGATTGAACTTAAACATTAAACGCAAAATTAAAAGCATCAGTAAAAGCAAACCGAGATTGAAACAACACATGAAAACAAGATGAAGAGTAAAACACAATGACAGAATGTAGCTATGCAGAAAATAATGAACGGTAAAATACAACAGATAATAAAAATAAAAACACTTAATTAAAAATGAAATCCATCAAGGATTCAACACTTAAATTAAAATAAAATGCATGAACAGTAAAGAAATCAACAATTGCAATCGGAGATGATATATCTATTAAAAATGTGTGACCGTAACATAAATTCAATGCAAAAGTGCTTTGGAGCTATCCTAAAATTTATGGCCGTGAGCTGTGTGCCTCTTCCTAATGTCCGTATGCCTCCAATGTAAATCATAATCTACTAAAACAATTACTGGACCTGACGTGACAGCAGCTCACTCAAAATGGAAAGCACAAATTGAAAGTGTAAACATCCCTACTGTTGAAAATAAAATAAAACCGAGAGCTCTTTTCCTTCAAAATGAAATCAGCGCTTGTGCCAATATGAGTCACCGTCCTTCTCTATTCCAAGCCGTGACACCACATCACCTAACGTGCTGCTGCTGCTGTGACCGTGAGAGCACTTCTATCTCTAGAAAAAGTAAATGCAGCAACACTCCAAAGCCAGAGAAATGAATCACTACTTCCTTGGAGTTCAACCGTACCCCTCCATTCTAGCACTCTTTTTCTAAGTGAAGATGATGCCCTTTTCAAGGGTGGCGGCTGCTCTTTTTAATCAAGAACGATTGCCCTACTGGATGCCTTCTTCCCGTGGTTGAATGTGCTGGAAGCCAAACCCAATTCCAATTGCTGGAGCTGCTGGATGCACCCCCCAAACTGCTTCCCATTCTCCGCGTGGCAGCTGGACTCCCGTGTGCGCGTGCTTTTCCGTGTAGGCTGCTGCACCAATTCAGCACCACTTTCTTTTTGCTGGATGCCACCTCCAAGGTGCTTCCCATTCTCCTGCTGGATCTCTTCCAAGTGCCAAATAAAAATAAGATGGGCCCTCTTCTTTCCAGCTCACTTTCACGTTCCTTGCAAGAAAGTGTGGCAACGGCCCAATTGTATGTTGCCAAAATGAATTGTGGGGGCCGTGCTTTTTTTTTTAATGATTTGGAGAATAAAAGCTTGTGGAAATGTTCGGGAATTAAAACATGCACTTAGCATCCTGGAGCTCCTTGGACGTGATCTTTTCAAAATGGTGGTCCCCTCTCCATGTGCTTGATGCTTTTGGCCGTGACCATTAAAAGTGAATCAACTATTTTGCTTTTTGAAGCTCCTTGTTGAAGAGTGTTGGGAGGTTTTAGCATCATCCAATGATCAATTCCAGCCACCACAATTACTAAACAGCAAGCAAACAATGCAAACAGATTAGAAATCACTCAAACAGTAATCACTAGACTGACATATGAGAGTAAAATAAATACTGGGAACAGCACAGAACGAATTTGAACAAAGTAAAAACTATACGTTAAAATAGACATCTAGACGAAACTATGAAAAAAAATTGAATGGAAAACGGATAAGAATTGAACTCAAACGAAGACACACAAGTTGACACAAACAGCAGTAATCACTGGACTGACATATGAGAGTAAAATAAATACTGGGAACAGCACAGAATGAATTTGAACAAAGTAAAAACTATATGTTAAAATAGACATCCAGACGAAACTATGAAAAAAAATTGCATGGAAAACGGATAAGAATTGAACTCAAACGAAGACACACAAGTTGACACAACATTCACGCGGCAGCCAGCGAAAATAAAAATGGCTAAGATGCATTGGCTCAATTTCCATTTCTCATTTAGCTTTCTAATGTCCCAAAAAGTTATCCAAAATTTTCCATAATTAATAATGCAAAATAATAAGCTCAGATAATTCAAATTAGTTAAAATAAGAATTTCCGATCAAATTAAGCACAATTAGGAAAAACAGGAAAATACCGGACGTTTAAGCATAATTCCCCGACTAATTCTAGCACATTAAACTAAGTGAAGTAAGGAAAATATTGGTTCATCAAAATAGACCACACTTAGTCTTTTGCACTCCTGGGCAAAATCAAGACGCAAATCAGGGAATAGTTCAGAGGACATCCAGGGAAATGACACAACTCAGCAAACACAAAACAAAGACTAACAATGACAGAAACAGAATTACACAGTCCTCAAGAAATCTGGACAGAGAAAAGAAGTAGACAATTCCAACACAGAATGAATCAGAGAAGGCAGATACTCATGAAATCATCCAAGCAATTCAAGACATGGCAAAATGATCAATCAGCTCAAGAGGTGAATCAAAAATAACAAAACCTCACAGGTGCACTATCAGTGTTTCTCTCAAGTGTTTAGGGTAAATCAATGTCACTCAATGCACTCAAGAAAGCAAACAACAACAGATTTGGCAAGCCTCTAATATCAACACTCAGAAACATATGCATGTTCAAATCAAAAGGTCTTTTCATGGTTGTAATGGGGCCAAGGACAAGGCAGGATATATCTGGATAAGAAGCTACAAACCATAAGGAACAGAGGAGCAATGGGGAACAAGTGTAAACACATTCAAACACACCCACAACCTCTAATTCCATCCTCTTCTTGACTCCATTATTCACAATTATTCACAATTTTTTTTTCTTCATTTTTCTTTTTCATCTTTCTCACTTTTTTTTCATCCTGTCTCTTTTCTTTTCTCTCTTTTCAAAACAAAACTGTAAAAGACAAGATTTACAAAAACAAAACAGAACAAGAAGAGGAGCCAACTAGCCAACTCATCAGAATCCCTAAGGAGACCACACTTGTTCCCAAAACACTTTCAAAGCTCCAAAATTCCCTAAGGTTAAGTTAAACATGGTTTTTCACTTAGAGCTAGTGCATGAGCTTCAAAACAAAGAATTGGGGGAAAAAAAAGTTGCGGGGTCGCGGACGTTAAGGCGAGGGGGGTCCGAACAGGTCCGGGGTGGTTGCGGGGTGGATGCAGGGTGGTTGCGGGGAACAAGGTCGGCGAGGGCCGGGGGTGCGAACCGGCCCGACGCGCAGCGGTCCGGCGGCGGGACGGACCGGCCTGGATGGCTGCCGTCGTGGGCCCCACGCAGTCCGGGCCGGCGGGGTCGCGGACGTTAAGGCGAGGGGGGTCCGAACAGGTTCGGGGTGGTTGCGGGGAACAAGGTCGGCGAGGGCCGGGGGTGCGAACCGGCCCGACGCGCAGCGGTCCGGCGGCAGGACGGACCGGCCTGGATGGCTGCCGTCGTGGGCCCCACGCAGTCCGGGCTGGCGGGGTCGCGGACGTTAAGGCGAGGGGGGTCCGAACAGGTCCGGGGTGGTTGCGGGGTGGTTGCAGGGTGGTTGCGGGGAACAAGGTCGGCGAGGGCCGGGGGTGCGAACCGGCCCGACGCGCAGCGGTCCGGCGGCGGGACGGACCGGCCTGGATGGCTGCCGTCGTGGGCCCCACGCAGTCCGGGCCGGCGGGGTCGCGGACGTTAAGGCGAGGGGGGTCCGAACAGGTCCGGGGTGGTTGCGGGGAACAAGGTCGGCGAGGGCCGGGGGTGCGAACCGGCCCGACGCGCAGCGGTCCGGCGGCGGGACGGACCGGCCTGGATGGCTGCCGTCGTGGGCCCCACGCAGTCCGGGCCGGCGGGGTCGCGGACGTTAAGGCGAGGGGGGTCCGAACAGGTCCGGGGTGGTTGCGGGGAACAAGGTCGGCGAGGGCCGGGGGTGCGAACCGGCCCGACGCGCAGCGGACCGGCGGCGGGACGGACCGGCCTGGATGGCTGCCGTCGTGGGCCCCACGTAGTCCGGGCCGGCGGGGTCGCGGACGTTAAGGCGAGGGGGGTCCGAACAGGTCCGGGGTGGTTGCGGGGTGGTTGCAGGGTGGTTGCGGGGAACAAGGTCGGCGAGGGCCAGGGGTGCAAACCGGCCCGACGCGCAGCGGTCCGGCGGCGGGACGGACCGGCCTGGATGGCTGCCGTCGTGGGCCCCACGTAGTCCGGGCCGGCGGGGTCGCGGACGTTAAGGCGAGGGGGGTCCGAACAGGTCCGGGGTGGTTGCGGGGTGGGTGCAGGGTGGTTGCGGGGAACAAGGTCGGCAAGGGCCGGGGGTGCGAACCGGCCCGACGCGCAGCGGCCTGGCGGCGGGACGGACCGGCCTGGATGGCTGCCGTCGTGGGCCCCACGCAGTCCGGGCCGGCGGGGTCGCGGATGTTAAGGCGAGGGGGGTCCGAACAGGTCCGGGGTGGTTGCGGGGTGGTTGCAGGGTGGTTGCGGGGAACAAGGTCGGCGAGGGGCGGGGGTGCGAACCGGCCCGACGCGCAGCTGTCCGGCGGCGGGACGGACCGGCCTGGATGGCTGCCGTCGTGGGCCCCACGCAGTCCGGGCCGGCGGGGTCGCGGACGTTAAGGCGAGGGGGGTCCGAACAGGTCCGGGGTGGTTGCGGGGAACAAGGTCGGCGAGGGCCGGGGGTGCGAACCGGCCCGACGCGCAGCGGTCCGGCAGCGGGACGGACCGGCCTGGATGGCTGCCGTCGTGGGCCCACGCAGTCCGGGCCGGCGGGGTCGCGGACGTTAAGGCGAGGGGGGTCCGAACATGTCCGGGGTGGTTGCGGGGAACAAGGTCGGCGAGGGCCGGGGGTGCGAACCGGCCCGACGCGCAGCGGTCCGGCGGCGGGACGGACCGGCCTGGATGGCTGCCGTCGTGGGCCCCACGCAGTCCGGGCCGGCGGGGTCGCGGACGTTAAGGCGAGGGGGGTCCGAACAGGTCCGGGGTGGTTGCGGGGAACAAGGTCGGCGAGGGCCGGGGGTGCGAACCGGCCCGACGCGCAGCGGTCCGGCGGCGGGACGGACCGGCCTGGATGGCTGCCGTCGTGGGCCCCACGCACTCCAGGCCGGCGGGGTCGCGGACGTTAAGGCGAGGGGGGTCCGAACAGGTCCGGGGTGGTTGCGGGGTGGTTGCAGGGTGGTTGCGGGGAACAAGGTCGGCGAGGGCCGGGGGTGCGAACCGGCCCGACGCGCAGCGGTCCGGCGGCGGGACGGACCGGCCTGGATGGCTGCCGTCGTGGGCCCCACGCAGTCCGGGCCGGCGGGGTCGCGGACGTTAAGGCGAGGGGGGTCCGAACAGGTCCTGGGTGGTTGCGGGGAACAAGGTCGGCGAGGGCCGGGGGTGCGAACCGGCCCGACGCGCAGCGGTCCGGCGGCGGGACGGACCGGCCTGGATGGCTGCCGTCGTGGGCCCCACGCAGTCCGGGCCGGCGGGGTCGCGGACGTTAAGGCGAGGGGGGTCCGAACAGGTCCGGGGTGGTTGCGGGGAACAAGGTCGGCGAGGGCCGGGGATGCGAACCGGCCCGACGCGCAGCGGTCCGGCGGCGGGACAGACCGGCCTGGATGGATGCCATCGTGGGCCCCACGCAGTCCGGGCCGGCGGGGTCGCGGACGTTAAGGCGAGGGGGGTCCGAACAGGTCCGGGGTGGTTGCGGGGTGGTTGCAGGGTGGTTGCGGGGAACAAGGTCGGCGAGGGCCGGGGGTGCGAACCGGCCCGACGCGCAGCGGTCCGGCGGTGGGACGGACCGGCCTAGATGGCTGCCGTCGTGGGCCCCACGCAGTCCGGGCCGGCGGGGTCGCGGACGTTAAGGCGAGGGGGGTCCGAACAGGTCCGGGGTGGTTGCGGGGAACAAGGTCGGCGAGGGCCGGGGGTGCGAACCGGCCCGACGCGCAGCGGTCCGGCGGCGGGACGGACCGGCCTGGATGGCTGCCGTCGTGGGACCCACGCAGTCCGGGCCGGCGGGGTCGCGGACGTTAAGGCGAGGGGGGTCCGAACAGGTCCGGGGTGGTTGCGGGGAACAAGGTCGGCGAGGGCCGGGGGTGCGAACCGGCCCGACGCGCAGCGGTCCGGCGGCGGGACGGACCGGCCTGGATGGCTGCCGTCGTGGGCCCCACGCAGTCCGGGCCGGCGGGGTCGCGGACGTTAAGGCGAGGGGGGTCCGAACAGGTCCGGGGTGGTTGCGGGGTGGTTGCAGGGTGGTTGCGGGGAACAAGGTCGGCGAGGGCCGGGGGTGCGAACCGGCCCGACGCGCAACGGTCCGACGGCGGGACGGACCGGCCTGGATGGCTGCCGTCGTGGGCCCCACGCAGTCCGGGCCGGCGGGGTCGCGGACGTTAAGGCGAGGGGGGTCCGAACAGGTCCGGGGTGGTTGCGGGGTGGTTGCAGGGTGGTTGCGGGGAACAAGGTCGGCGAGGGCCGGGGGTGCGAACCGGCCCGACGCGCAGCGGTCCGGCGGCGGGACGGACCGGCCTGGATGGCTGCCGTCGTGGGCCCCACGCAGTCCGGGCCGGCGGGGTCGCGGACGTTAAGGCGAGGGGGGTCCGAACAGGTCCGGGGTGGTTGCGGGGAACAAGGTCGGCGAGGGCCGGGGGTGCGAACCGGCCCGACGCGCAGCGGTCCGGCGGCGGGTCGGACCGGCCTGGATGGCTGCCGTCGTGGGCCCCACGCAGTCCGGGCCGGCGGGGTCGCGGACGTTAAGGCGAGGGGGGTCCGAACAGGTCCGGGGTGGTTGCGGGGAACAAGGTCGGCGAGGGCCGGGGTGCGAACCGGCGCGACGCGCAGCGGTCCGGCGGCGGGACGGACCGGCCTGGATGGCTGCCGTCGTGGGCCCCACGCAGTCCGGGCCGGCGGGGTCGCGGACTGGTACGACTGTCGCGGTCATACAAATTTGATGTGCATAAATTAATGCAGTATAGACTAGGATTTGACTCCTAGGTCGTCTCTCAAGGACCAATTCGGGTTCAGTCTCAGATCAACAAGTAATGGGGAGGTTTTTGTGGATGTTCTGATTTTGGTGTGGAAAATTAAATTGCAACTGGTAATAAAGCAAAGTTAAAAATGTTGAAATAAATTTTAACAACGGTAAAAACTGAATGGTAAAAGATGGTAAAAATAGACACTGGAAAAATTACACATTGTTGGAAATTAAAACACAGAACAGTAAATATGCGGAAGACAAAACAACAGTATAATTAAAATTTACCAAAAGCTCCAGTAAAAATGAACCGTAAAAACGACTCTTGAAAATAACATGACGAGTAGAATTTAACGGTGCAGAGAATACAAAACGGTAAAATATAACAGGTAAAATAAAAACACTTAAATGAAAATGGAATTTCATCAAATATTTAACACTGAGAAATAAAATTTCTAGTACAAATGAAAATAACACCTCTACTGAACTAAAATTACATTGTAGTGTTTGGAAAATGGAAAATTTAGAAGGAGAGAACCGTGCCCCTTCGAGGCCTCCAAGGCCGTCTGCCTAATACTCTCCACTCCCTACTGGAGCTCCCCCCCCCCCCTTTGCCTTCTGTTGCATGCTGCTCCTTTTGTAGTGCCAAATTTTCTGACCAACTCCTCCTGTATCTTATTTCTTTGAATTATTAATGAGCAAGTGGGAACTCCATTTTGTGGTATGCGTTTCCAGCTAAGGTTCACGTGAATTCCCTTCAAGCTTGCCATTCCAAACTCTTGTCTTCTTCTTCAATAATTCGAGTGGGCTCCCTCCAATTTTGCTGGACCGTCTGGTTAGTGAAGTCTGCTGTGTTAGCTGGACCGTGAGCTTTCTCGGTTGCTGGTTGTGATGAAGCTTTGCTGGATGATGATGGACCAAGAGTGAAAATGGTGGGCGTGTGGTGGCTGCACTGCTTTTGCTGACTACGAAGCTGCTGTGTGCTTCCATTTTCTCCATCTTTGCTGCCATCCTCTTCTCTACTCATACCATAAGCTGCCATGGTTGCTGGAATGTTATTCTGCAATGAATTACCGTGCAACACCTTTCCTTCCAGCCAACTACTGAATCAGTTACAGCAGTATCTTGGAGCTCTCTCTCTTCACGTGTGCATGCAGCGTTTGCTTCCCTTCTCTGTCCGTGTGTTCCTTCACTCAACTCAACCACTGCTTCTCCTTCTCTTCCGTTTCCATCACTGGACCAGGGCCGTGACACTCTTCTCTTCAAGCTCAGCTGCTGGACTTGGACGTTGTTGCTGGGTTGCCTCCGTGTGCTCTATTCCAAGTGAAGATCTAAAACCAAAAGCTTGTGTGGAGTGGAAGAGATGGACACAAGGCTGTTGTCCACGTGAATCCAAACTGCTGCATGGAGCTTTCTCTGCTGCCATTCACGTGTGCATGTTCCGCGTGCGACTGCCCATTTCTCTCCCAGACCAGTTGCTTTGCTGAGACTGGGAACACTCCTTACCGTCCAGCCAATTTCCAAAGCCTTCATTCAACTGTGTGCAGCTATCCAAGTTACTGCCGTGTTGTTTTCTTTCTTTTCCGTGGCAGCCATAGAAATGGTGAAATGTTCAATCACTCTTTTGGACGTGCAAGAGTAAGTACGGGGCCCTCCAAGCTTCTCCTGACCAAGCCTTTCTCCAATTTAATTAACATCACTTTCCAAATTGAAATGAAAGTAACAAATGATTTAAAAATCTTTTTAATATTCATGTAGGAGAGCTCCTGGACATCAGATTTCAACCAAATGGCAGGCCCCACTTTTGTTTTGGTGTCTCCCAATTCCTTCAAAAAGAAACAATAAAATATTCCTTCTTAGGCCGTGAGAAGTGATGAGTTGAAATGGCATTATTGATTTTTGCCAAAACAATTTGCTATGCCCGTGCAACACTTTAGTAATTTGGAATCCATTTTAGCTGTCTCCTCCGTTAATGCCATCTACAAAGAAAATTGATTCTTTAAGTGCCGTGTGGTGTGTGTTGGTTTCAAAACCAATTTTATTTCTTAAAATTAATCAATACAATGTGTAAATAAATATTCTTCTAAATGTCCCAAACTGTGTTTCCAAAATTTCCCTTGCAATCACTAATGCAAATAAATAACTCAAATAATTCAAATTAATTAAAATAAGAATTTTTGATCAAGTTAAGCACAATTAGCAAAAACGGGATAATATCGGACATTTAAGCACAATTTCCCGATTAAATTCGGTACATTAAACTAAGTGAAGTGAACAAGATAATGATTCATCAAAATAGACCACACTTAGTCTTTTGCACTCCTGGGCAAAATTAAGACGCAATCAGGAAATAGTTCAAAGGACTTCAAAGGACTGACACAGACGCAGCATACAGAAAATAAAAACTCGCAAGAAAATAATTTACACAGTTCTCAAGAATTCTAGACATATAAAAGAAGTAGAAAATGTCCAACACAAAACAAATAAAGCAGATACTTACAGAAATCATCCAAGCAATTCACAGTATGTCAAAATAATTAATCAGCTCAAGAGGTGATTTAAAAGTAACATAACCTCACATATGCACTAATAGTGTTTCTCTCAAGTGTTTAAGGTAGATAATTTGAACTCAATGTAATCAAGAAAACAAACACAAGTAGACTTGACAAGCTTCTAATATCAACACTTAAAACATATGCATGTTCAGATCAAAAGGTCTTTACTGGGTTGTAATGGGGCCAAGGACAGGGGAGGATAAATATGGATAAGTAGCTATAGCTCAGAAGAAATAGAGGAGCACTAGGAAAAAATGTAAACACAGTGAAATCTCACCCAAACCTCTAATTCCATCCTCTTCTCGACTCCATTATTCACAAAATGATTTTTCAATTTTTTCTTTTTCTCATCAAAATTTTTTTTTCTCATCCTGTCTTTTTTTTTTTTTTTTTCACAACAGGATATAAATTATCATTTCAAAACATGATGAGGAACCAACTAGCCAATTCATCAGAATTCCCAAGGAGACCACACTTATTCTCAAAATACTTCTATAGCTCCAGACTTTCCTAAGGATAAGGTAATTATTTGTTTTTCACTTAGGATCAGTGTATGAGCTTCAACACAAAGAAATATATACAGTATAGGCTCAAAGGGGTTATCAAAGGATAATAACAAGGTAGGCTTATTTGGCTAAAGAGGCTCAAGAACAAAAATGCCTTTATCACGTCTGAACATGCATATCAATCAAGTATATAAGAAAGAATCAAGTCAAGGCATATGTGCAAGCAATCAAGATACATATCACACACAAGAAAGAAAATTAAGTGGCTCAAATCTCACACAGGGTATTCGTCACAATCAAGTCATCCTCTTAAACACATAATCATCTTTCCAAGCAAAGAAAAACAAGGATTTTAAACCATAAGTATTAATGAAGTGAAGGAAAAATCTACAACTTAAACATCATCCAGAAATCAAAAGAAAAATGTAAAATTTATTGCACACAAAACACACTAAAAACCACTTAAAACAGAAAAAATTTAACACTCAAAAACAAAAAATTTAAACTTAACAGAAACTAACAGAAAATCAAAATTTCTCCCCAGTAGACCACACTTAAATCACACAATGTCCTCAGTGTGTCACAATCATCAGATTATCAATTTCAGAGCAGCAAATAATATAGACAAGTGCAATAAAAAGTTAGAAAAAATGGGAAGAAATTTTTCAGTAACATCCATCAGCAGATGTTATCAGGGACATCCATCAGCAGATGTCTTAAACACCTAGCACCCATCAGTAGATGCTAATAATTTTTATTATTTTTTATTTATTAATTAATTAATTTTTTTTTTTTTGGAAAAGGAGAAGACCGGTACTGTGGCAACAGTCTCGGTGGCAAAGACCGGAACTGTTGCTACAGTGGAAAGAAATCTGGCTATAAATGAGGCACTCCTCCGCGTCCAGCGCCATTTCCAGACCTCTCACTCTCTCTCTACTCCTCTCTGCTTCTCTCTCAACTCTCTCTCTGCTCTCTTCTCTCTCTGCTCTCTCCTGAGCGTCTGGATCTGTGAGGAAGCTCTGTCCCCGCGCCTTCTGAAGATCTGAGATCTGCGCAGAGCCCCTGTCCCTGCGTCTTCTGAAGAGTCTGAGTGAGATCCGCGAGGAGCCTCTGCAAGCCTACTTCCCCAGGTAAGTCCTCTGCTCCTGGATCTGCCTTTCTTCTTTTTCTGCTTATCTTAAGTTTCCAGATCTTTTACTGCTTTTTCCTTCTGTATTTCCTTATTTCTTTTCATGCTTTCATTTCTCTTCTTTTCCATTGTTATTTTCTTGCGCTTTCTCATCTTTCCTCTTGCCTGCTCTCCCTTTCTTTTCCAATTTTTATTTTTATTTTTTTGTAACGGAAAACACTTAAACACATAAAACACAACTGTCTAAAAACTTAAGGGGTATATAGGCTGGAAACCAGACGTTAATCTCCCTTCGATTGAAGGTATTGCAGAGACAATCGGGTAGAACAACGCCACGTACCCCACTTAAAATTAAATAAAACACAGAAACATAATATACAAGAACAATATGGACAAGAACAACCGGACAACTGGACGTAGATCCGTTTAGGACCCTTTTGCAAGGACCGTGAAACAGATCTGAGACCAGACACTGAAACATCAAATACAGACTGGACAAAATAAATCTAAAAGGAAACAAGAACAAATAAAGAAAACAGAGAACTAATCTAATATATTTTTATGCTTCTTTTTTTATGTTTTGCTTTTCTTTTTATTTTTTTTTTTTATGTTTTTGTTCTTTTTATTTTTATATATTTTTTTTATTAAGTTTTAGAATATTTCAAGAGGAATGATGACGAGTGAGATGGAATCAGAGAGATACACTAGTCAGCGATGGCGTCCTACAGATGATCAGATCAATATGATGACCAAAATCTACAACTATGGGGTCACACACCCAAGCCGAGCGCAAGTTGTCGAGATCGCGTCTCGACTAAGGACCTTCGCAGATGCCACCGAATATAACGTGCACTGCTGGTTTAACAACCATGGCAATCGGGTCAGGCGCTGGCAAGCGGAGATAGACCCCACTGGCACTCTCTTTTCACAACTCCCGCTGTATATGTATGGTAAGAACTCTCATCATACCTCCATTTTTATTGAAATTTTTTTTTTCACTTCCTCTTCTATAATTAACACAATTTTTTTTTTGTTTGAAAGAAAACAACTGGGTGATAATGAGGGCACCGAGGCTGCTGAATTTGTTTCCAGTTCCGATCATTATCGATGACGACAAAAATGAACGAGAAATTCCTCCACCAAAGCCTCCTGTATTTCGAACCAGAACTCCCTCAACGGAGCTCTCCCTTAGACCACCACAACCAGCTCGAGAATTCTTCCAGTTTTAATGTTTTGTTTATTTATTTATTTATTTATTTTTTTTTTTATGTTTTTGTTGGCCGAGTGTGGCCAGAATAAGGGCTGTAATATGAACACTTATATTTTTGTTGTTTTTATTTTTTTATGTTTTTATGTTTTTTATTTGGTTTGTAATATTAACGATCACTAAAGATCGACCCCCGAACATCTTTTATTTTCATATATATCTACTGCATCTTTATATTCAGATCTGTTCAAGCTCCTATTTTCCATTACTGTAATTTTGCTATTATGAATGAAATATCTCTTAGTCTAAACAAAATTTTCAATCAAAGATCTGATGAAACAACTAAGAAATTATTTTACAGTGAAGAAAAATAAGGGAAAAAAAAATGAGATCTGAAATGAAATTTTTATTGGTATGAAATAATAAGATACTGAGGGTCGAAATAAAATCAAAGAATACGCAAAACAATTTTTGAATTTTTGAATTTTTTTTTTATAAGGATAACAATGTGAAAACTAAGAAAAAATAATTATACATATCAGAATACAGATTTGGCACGCTTTTAAACAAAAAAAATTTTATCACAAAATATTTTTTTTTTTGTTTTTTTATTTTTTATTTTTAAAGATAACAATTACAAAAACTAAGAAGAAAAGGAAAAACAAACTTAAAAGAAAAAATTGCAGAATCTTCCCCAGACCACACCTAAACTACAATGTCCCAAATCAGTTAAAGGCATAAGATCATCAATTGAAACTTAAACAGATAAAGGACAAATGTAATAAAAGTCAGAAAACGGGGAAGAAAGAAAAAGAAAACTCCCCTGGATTATGGTGGCAGTTGCCAAAATTGGACAATCAGGGAGATGTCTTCTTCAGGATCCAAGACGGAAATTTTGAGGAAAAATTGCTTCATCCTCCAAATCTGATCAAGCAGAGAAATATCCTCCACCGCCGGATCTAAGCAGCAAATATTGTCACTGAGCAGATTCAGTAGGTGCCTTTTGATCTTCGAACTGCTGTATGTACTGGCACCTTTGTCTTCCAGCGTGGGTGCATGCTGATCAAATTTATATGTACCTCCTGCAATATGGTTAGTGCAAAATGGTTCCACAGAAATATCATGCAGAGGTATAACACCCAATCCCAATTCATCATACCGAGCCTTAGATACAACCTCATAACATGAATCCGTTTCAAATGTAGAAACAATATCTATAACAGGTTCAGATTCATGTTCAGTGCATGGAGAACAAATATTTGAATGTGATAGTAAAAAGCGGTCCTCATCATGCACAGAGGAAAAATTAAAATCATGCTCAGCAACAATATAGTCATCAGCATACCTCTCAACAACATAGTCATCAATATAATCAAATTGAGGTATGCTTACATCCTCTTCCTTGAAGATTTCTAGAGTGTGGGAAGGTGAAGGTGGTCTACCTGGTTCAGGATTACTGCTTACTTCTGCCAGGTCCCCAAAATTTTCATCAGTCTCCTCAGGTGCAAGAGTGGCCATCTGCCTGATCTGATCACTCAGATTCTGTATGGCAGCTTGAGTTTCCTGCTGGAACTCCATGCTCTCTTGCTTGAACTGCATGTTCCCTTTCTGAAACTGAATGTTCTGCATTGTCATCTGCTCTAGTAACTCCTTTAATGTAGGTTCAGAAGTAGAAGGCTGAGGAGTTATTTGAATAGGAGAATCATACTGCTGACTCTCATATTGTGGAACTGGCTCCCAAAGAGAGCTCTCAGAAATTGGATGATGGAACATATTGTTCTCATCATAAAAATCAGCAGATTTAAAATCAAAGTAATATGCAGAATAAGAATCATAATCACAGACATTGGCAGAATAAGCATTATTCACAACATTAAAATAGGTAGACATGGAAAATAAAAAGTAAAAACTAAAAACTAAAAATTATAAAACAGATAAAACACAACACATTTATACATGCAATACGTACACAAGACAGAATGATGAGTCGATATTT
Organism: Vigna nakashimae; assembly: GCA_034642375.1. NCBI lineage: Eukaryota > Viridiplantae > Streptophyta > Magnoliopsida > Fabales > Fabaceae > Vigna > Vigna nakashimae. Next base: position 126,822 of record CM067765.1, read on the forward strand.
TATTCACTTCACTTAGTTTATTGTGCTAGAATTAATCAGGAAATTATGCTTAATTGTCCGATATTTTCCCATTTTCAGTAATTGTGCTTAAATTGACCAGTAATTCTAATTTTGATTAATTTGAATTATTTGAGACTAATTATTTATATTATTAATTGCAGGAAAATTGTTGGATAATATTTTGGGACATTTGAAGGGTTAATAAAAAATGGTAATTGGATCTAAGGGTGGAGATTTACTGAGGTGCAAACACATGAATTTATTTTGGAAAATATACTCAGATTTTTTCTTCAGAGGCAACATCCACACGATGTTAGTCATGGCTGGATTAATTTTTGGCCTATTAAGAGGAGTACATTCAATTATGAAGAAATAACACACATTTTATGTCCTTGAAAGAAGCTGCCACGTGAAATAAGAGCGGGACCCATGGACAAATCAGAAATTGGTGGGATTCATTATTTGAAGGGACATTTAGACCCATCCATTCAAGGAAGAGAGTTCACGGATATGGCTTAGACACAGGGAAAAGAGAATTTGGAAAAGCATGTTTTAGAATTAAAGTGGGATCTATCACATTTGGAAGGTCACGGTTTTTGGCAAACACCAAAGCTAGACTTGAAATGAAATAATAGAATGAGGAGAATCACGGTTTAGAACGAAAAGGAAGTAGCTCACGGTATTCCAGCAGTTAGGAGGTGACGGAGAGGCATGGATGCAGCTCCAAGAATGGCTGATTTAAATTGGAAGAAATGGTGCAGCAAGACAGAAAGTTTTACCCGAAATAACTTCACTTTACTTTGGATTCAAGGGTAGCAGCATGCACATGATAAATGGAGGGTCCCTTGATGTTTTTGATACGTAGGAGGCTGATAAAGAAGCCAAAAGAGGACAAAACTTCAATGAAGAAGTGGGCCAAACATCATGTTTTCTTTCTTTTAAATTGTGGTGCATGTGGTGAAATAGAGGAGGGCACTTGGAAGTGGACGGTCCTGCAGAAAGGAAGAAAAGAAGTTCTGACAAAATTGATGGAAGCCCTCAGTATGCGTACAAGAATAGATTGAAAAAATATTTTAAAATGAAGCACAATGGATTACGGCTCTTGCTGCCAAAAATAAAAGGAGCAGTTTTGGTGGACAGAAGGGGAGTTTTCCAAGGGTGCCCAGGGTGGAAGAAGCTGGACATTTTCCAGCAGAGGACGTTCCAGCAGCAGCTGGACAGTAGACTGTAGGGGCTGGAACAGTAGTGAAGAAACACAGTACAGAGATGGAAGGTTACGGTTGATGCACTGATTCATCTTCTTTGCTGTAATGTGGAATTTCTAATTTAGTTTTCCTCTTCTTTTGTTGTAATAAACTCTTCTATAATTTTAATCCAATGCACTATTTTTATTTCCTGTTGTTAAAATTTCTAGAATTGTTTTACTGTTTCTTTTTACTGCCGTAAATTAATTTCTGTGGTAATTTAATTTCAGTTGTTGTTTTCTGTAATTTAATTTATGTTGTTCTTTATTTTTGCATGTTGATCATTTACTGTAATTTTATTTTCTGTATTTTACTGCAGTGATTTTGATTCTATTTTTACTGTTTTTACTGTTTTCTGTATTTATCTTTTTCTGTATTTTATGTTTTTATGTATTTTCATTTTTACTATTCCAGATTTATTTTTACTAATTCATGTTACTGTATTTTCATTTTTACTATTTTACTATTTTTACTGTTTTACTGTTTTTACTGTTCTCTGTATTTTGTGTTTTTCTGTATTTTCGTTTTCTGTATTTTTAAGTTTTCTGTCCAGATTTAATTTCACTGTTTTATGTTACTGTATTTTCGTTTTCACTGTAGCAATTTCATTTTTACTGTTTTAAAATTGTTTTACTATTTTAATTTCGTTTTTACCATTTTCACTATTTTAAATTTTACGGTTTTGTTTTTACTGATGCCCCTATTTTTGCGTTTAATGTTTTACGTTTTGTTCACGTTTAATGTTCCCGCGTTAATTTTATATCTTTTACCGTTTGGTTTTTAATGTTTTGAATTTTACTTCATCGTTTTCACATTTACTGTTTTAAAGTTAATTTTTAGTTTAATTTAATTTTACTGCATAAAAAACCAAAAACTTTCACAAACCCCCCCCGCTTCGTGAAAAAAATCTGAAACTGAACCGACACAACAATATTGGTCCTTGAGAGACGACCTAGGAGTCACTTCCTAGTTGTACTGCATTTATTCATGCACATCAAATTTGTATGACCGCGACAGTCGTATCAAAATGGCGCCGTTGCCGGGAACCAAAGACGGTTTGGTTTTAGATTCTTGTTGTGTAAATTTTTGTTCTGTTAATATGTGTGTTTTGTGTGTTCTGTCTGTTGTATTTTTGTAGGAGACAACGACACCTTCAACAAATTTTGGCGGCGTTGTCACTTCAGATCCAGGTTTTTGTTTTAGATTTTTACTGTGTTAATATATATTGTGTATATATGTGTTTAATTGTGCTATGTTCTGTATTTAGTTGTTATTAAAAAAAAAAATTAATTAAAAATTTTTACTATTGATGTTCTGTCTTGTGTGTGCTTGTAGCATGTATAAATGTGTTTTGTTTTATCTGATTCGTAATTTTTAGTTTTTAGTTTTTACTTTTTATTTTTCCATGTCTACCTATTTTAATGTTGTGAATAATGCTTATTCTGCCAATGTCTGTGATTATGATTCTTATTCTGCATATTACTTTGATTTTAAATCTGCTGATTTTTATGATGAGAACAATATGTTCCATCATCCAATTTCTGAGAGCTCTCTTTGGGAGCCAGTTCCACAATATGAGAGTCAACAGTATGATTCTCCTATTCAAATAACTCCTCAGCCTTCTACTTCTGAACCTACATTAAAGGAGTTACTAGAGCAGATGACAATGCAGAACATTCAGTTTCAGAAAGGGAACATGCAGTTCAAGCAAGAGAGCATGGAGTTCCAGCAGGAAACTCAAGCTGCCATACAGAATCTGAGTGATCAGATCAGGCAGATGGCCACTCTTGTACCTGAGGAGACTGATGAAAATTTTGGGGACCCGGCAGAAGTAAGCAGTAATCCTGAACCAGGTAGACCACCTTCATCCTCCACTACTTTACCAATCTTCAAGGAAGTGGAGGTAAGCATACCGCAAATTGATTATTCTGTTGACTGTGTTATTAAAGATTATGCTGATGATAGGTATGCTTGTAATCATATTGTTGCTGAGCATGTTTTTAATTCTCCCTCTGAACATGAATCTGAGCCTGTTAAAGATATTATTTCTACATTTGAAACCGATTCATGTTATGAGGATTTATCTGAGGTTCAGCCTATTACACTAGAATTGGGTGTCATACCCCTGCATGAAATTTCTGCGGAACCACATTGCACTAACCATGTTGCAGGAGGTACGTATAAATTTGATCAACATACACCCACAGTGGAAAACAAAGGTGCTGACACTGACAGTTCAAAGATCAACAAGCACCTACTGAATCCGCTCAGTAACAATATTTGCTGCTTAGATCCGGCGGTGGAGGACATTTCACTGCTTGATCAAATCTGGAGGATGAAGCAGTTCGTCCTCAACAATTTCATACTGGATCCTGAAGCGAAGAACATCTCCCTACAAATCCAAAATTGGCAACTGCCACCCTGACCAGGGAAGTTTTCTTTTTCTTTCTTCCCAGTTTTCATATTTTTAGTGCACTTGTCCTTTATCTGTTTGTTGTTTTAGTTTATGATCTTATGCTTAGAAAACATTTAGGACAGTGTAGTTTAAGTGTGGTCTCGGGAAGATTCTGATTTTTGTTTTTCTTTTAAGTTTTTTTTTCCTTTTCTTTTTAGTTTTCGAATTATTATTATTATTTTAAAAAAAAAAAAACAATTTAAAAAAATGTGTTCTGTGTTTTATTTGCTTCGTGATTTTTAGTGTTTGTACTAATAATAAAAAAAAAAATTCGAAAATTCAAAAAAAAAAAAAAAAATAATAAAAATAAAAATAAAAATAAAAATTTGTGTTGTGTTTCAAGTATGTTATTTTGTTAATGTATGTTTTGTAAATATATGTTTTGTCTGCTGTTTTTGACATTTGTGTTCTTTCTGCTTTGATATTTTGTGTTCGTTATTTGGTATTTTGTTTCGTTAATATGTGTTTTGTTTTTATTTATTTATTTAGTTTTTGTTAAAACATAAAAAAATCAACAGAGAGCAAAATTGTAGTAAAAGGCAGATAGGTGTAATTTGAGCTGAAACTTTCTGAGTGCTTTTATTGAAATAACCAAGTTCACCGATAACATGCTGTCTTACTCTGTTAATTATAGATAATAAAAAAAAAAAACAAAAATATAATAAGATAGTAAGGGCAGTAGTCGATCATTAGTGATCGTTTAGGATTACAGTCCAACAAATAAAAAAAAAAAAAAAACAAACAAACATAAGCGTAATAATGATGTTCGGGGTTCGATCATTTGTGATCGTTAATATTACAGACCTGAATAAAAACAACAAAAACATAAAAAAAAAAAAAAAAAACACAAAACATTAAAAATGAAAGAACTCTCGAGCTGGTTGTGGTGGTCTAAGGGAGAGCTCCGTTGAGGGAGCTCTGGTTCGAAAAGTCACGAGCGGAGGCTTTGGTGGAGGAATTTCTCGTTCATTTCTGTCGTCATCGATAATGATCGGAACTGGAAACAAATCCAGCAGCCTCGGTGCCCTCATTATCACCCAATTGTTTTCTTTCAAACAAAAAAATAAAAAATAAAAAAATAAAAAATAAAAAATAAAAAAACTTGTGTTAATAATAGAAGAGGAATGGAAAATTCAATGGAGGTGTGATCAGAGCTCTTACCGTACATGTATAGCGGCAGTTGTGAAAAGAGAGTGCCAGTAGGGTCTATCTCCGCTTGCCAGCGCTTGACCCGATTGCCGTGGTTGTTGAACCAGCAGTGTACGTTGTATTCAGTGGCTTCGCCGAAGGTCCTTAGTCGAGACGCGATCTCGACGACTTGCGCGCGGCTTGGGTGTGTGACCCCATAGTTGTAGATTTTGGTCATCATATTGATCTGATCATCTGTAGGACGCCATCGCTGACTAGTGTATCTCTCTGATTCCATCTCACTCGTCATCATTCCTCTTGAAATATTCTAAAACTTAATAAAAAAAATATATAAAAATAAAAAGAACAAAAACATAAAAAAAAGAAAAACAAAACATAAAAAAAAAAGAAGCATAAAAATATATTAGATTCTTAGTTCAGTATTTTCTTTAAATTGTTTGTTCTTGTTTCCTTTTAGATTTATTTTGTCCTGTCTGTCTTTGATTGTTTTTGTGTCTGGTCTCAGATCTGTTTCATGGTCCTTGCAAAGGGTCCTAAACGGATCTACGTCCAGTTGTCCGGTTGTTCTTGTCCATATTGTTCTTGTATATTATGTTTATGTGTTTATTTAGTTTTAAGTGGGGTACGTGGCGTTGTTCTACCCGATTGTCTCTGTAATACCTTCAATCGAAGGGAGATTAACGTCTGGTTTCCAGCCTATATACCCCTTAAGTTTTTAGACAGTTGTGTTTTATGTGTTTAAGTGTTTTCAGTTTCAAAAATATGAAAAAATTGAAAAGGAGAAGAAAGAAGCATAAAAATCAGAAGAAAAATATGGAAAGCAGGAAAGCAGGATGGTAATAAAAACAGATAAAGCAAGCAGAAAGATAAGAAAGGAAGAAAGGCAGATCCAGGAGCAGAGGACTTACCTGGAGTAGTAGGCTGGCAGAGAAGCTCCTCGGGGTTCTCACACTCTTCAGATGGCACCGGGGCAGAGGCTCCTTGCAGGGCTCGTACACCTTCTGAGCACGCGGACGCGGGGGGGAGAGGCTCCCTGCAGAGATCCAGACGCTCGAGAGAGTAGAGAGAGAAGAGAGCAGAGAAGAGAGCAGAGAGAGGAGTAGAGAGAGAGTGAGGGATCAGAAATGGCGCTGGACGCGGAGGAGCGGCCTATTTATAGCCAGATTGCTTTCCACTGTAGCAACAGTTCCGGTCTTTGCCACCGAGACTGTTGCCACAGTACCGGTCTTCTCCTTTTCCAAAAAAAAAAAAAAAAAAATTAATTAATAATAATAATAAAAATTATTAGCATCTACTGATGGGTGCTAGGTGTTTAAGACATCTACTGATGGATGTTACTGAAAATTTCTTCCCATTTTTCTACTTTTTATTGCACTTGTCTATATTATATGACTGCTCTGAAATTGATCATCTGATGATTGTAACACACTGAGGACATTGTGTGATTTAAGTGTGGTCTACTGGGGAGAAATTCTGATTTTTCTGTTAGATTGTATTTTGTGTGTTAAATTTTTTGTTTTTGAGTGTTAAATTTTTTCTCTTTTAAGTTATTTTTATCCAGTTTTGTGTGCAATAAATTTTACATTTTTCTCTTGATTTCTGGATGATGTCTAAGTTGTAGATTTTTCCTTCACTTACTTACTACTTATAGATTGTAATCTTTGCTTTTCTTTACTTGGAAAGATAATTATACGTTTGAGAGGTTGATTTGATTGTGACGAATACCCTGTGTGAGATTTGAGCCACTTAATTTTCTTTCTTGTGTGTGATATGTCTCTTGATTGCTTGCACATATGCCTTGGCTTGATTCTTTTTGATATACTTGATTGATATGCATGTTCAGACGTGATAAAGGCATTTTTGTTCTTGAGCCTCTTTAGCCAAATAAGCCTACCTTGTTATTATCCTTTGATAACCCCTTTGAGCCTATACTGTATATATTTCTTTGTGTTGAAGCTCATACACTGATCCTAAGTGAAAAACAAATGATTACCTTAACCTTAGGAAAGTCTGGAGCTATAGAAGTATTTTGAGAATAAGTGTGGTCTCCTTGGGAATTCTGATGAATTAGCTAGTTGGTTCCTCATCATGTTTTGAAATGATAATTTATATCCTGTTGTATAATATAAAAAAAAAGAAAGAAGACAGGATAAAAAAAAATGATGAGAAAAAGAAAAAAAAAATTGAAAAATAATTTTGTGAATAATGGAGTCGAGAAGAGGATTGAATTAGAGGTTTGGGTGAGATTTCACTGTGTTTACATTTTTTTTTTTTCCTAGTGCACCTCTATTTCTTCTGAGCTATAGCTACTTATCCAAATTTATCCTCCCCTGTCCTTGGCCTCATTACAACCCTGAAAGACCTTTTGATCTGAACATACATATGTTTTAAGTGTTGATATTAGAAGCTTGCCAAGTCTACTTGTGTTTGTTTTCTTGAGTACATTGAGTTGGAATTATTTACCTTAAACACTTGAGAGAAACACTATTAGTGCATCTGTGAGGTTATGTTATATTTAAATCACCTCTTGAGCTGATTAATTATTTTGCCATACTGTGAATTGCTTGGATGATTTCTGTAAGTATGTGCTTTTCTTGATTTTGTGTTGGAAAATTTCTACTTCTTTCATCGGTCCATAATTCTTGAGAATTCTGTAAATTCTTTTTATTTTTCTAGAGTCTTTATTTTCTGTCTGGTGAGTTTGTGTCACCATTCCTTTGATGTCCTTTGATCTATTCCCTGATTTACGTCTTGATTTTGCCCAGGAGTGCAAAAGACTAAGTGTGGTCTATTTTGATGAGTCGATATTTTATTCACTTCACTTAGTTTATTGTGCTAGAATTAATCAGGAAATTATGCTTAATTGTCCGATATTTTCCCATTTTCAGTAATTGTGCTTAAATTGACCAGTAATTCTAATTTTGATTAATTTGAATTATTTGAGACTAATTATTTATATTATTAATTGCAGGAAAATTGTTGGATAATATTTTGGGACATTTGAAGGGTTAATAAAAAATGGTAATTGGATCTAAGGGTGGAGATTTACTGAGGTGCAAACACATGAATTTATTTTGGAAAATATACTCAGATTTTTTCTTCAGAGGCAACATCCACACGATGTTAGTCATGGCTGGATTAATTTTTGGCCTATTAAGAGGAGTACATTCAATTATGAAGAAATAACACACATTTTATGTCCTTGAAAGAAGCTGCCACGTGAAATAAGAGCGGGACCCATGGACAAATCAGAAATTGGTGGGATTCATTATTTGAAGGGACATTTAGACCCATCCATTCAAGGAAGAGAGTTCACGGATATGGCTTAGACACAGGGAAAAGAGAATTTGGAAAAGCATGTTTTAGAATTAAAGTGGGATCTATCACATTTGGAAGGTCACGGTTTTTGGCAAACACCAAAGCTAGACTTGAAATGAAATAATAGAATGAGGAGAATCACGGTTTAGAACGAAAAGGAAGTAGCTCACGGTATTCCAGCAGTTAGGAGGTGACGGAGAGGCATGGATGCAGCTCCAAGAATGGCTGATTTAAATTGGAAGAAATGGTGCAGCAAGACAGAAAGTTTTACCCGAAATAACTTCACTTTACTTTGGATTCAAGGGTAGCAGCATGCACATGATAAATGGAGGGTCCCTTGATGTTTTTGATACGTAGGAGGCTGATAAAGAAGCCAAAAGAGGACAAAACTTCAATGAAGAAGTGGGCCAAACATCATGTTTTCTTTCTTTTAAATTGTGGTGCATGTGGTGAAATAGAGGAGGGCACTTGGAAGTGGACGGTCCTGCAGAAAGGAAGAAAAGAAGTTCTGACAAAATTGATGGAAGCCCTCAGTATGCGTACAAGAATAGATTGAAAAAATATTTTAAAATGAAGCACAATGGATTACGGCTCTTGCTGCCAAAAATAAAAGGAGCAGTTTTGGTGGACAGAAGGGGAGTTTTCCAAGGGTGCCCAGGGTGGAAGAAGCTGGACATTTTCCAGCAGAGGACGTTCCAGCAGCAGCTGGACAGTAGACTGTAGGGGCTGGAACAGTAGTGAAGAAACACAGTACAGAGATGGAAGGTTACGGTTGATGCACTGATTCATCTTCTTTGCTGTAATGTGGAATTTCTAATTTAGTTTTCCTCTTCTTTTGTTGTAATAAACTCTTCTATAATTTTAATCCAATGCACTATTTTTATTTCCTGTTGTTAAAATTTCTAGAATTGTTTTACTGTTTCTTTTTACTGCCGTAAATTAATTTCTGTGGTAATTTAATTTCAGTTGTTGTTTTCTGTAATTTAATTTATGTTGTTCTTTATTTTTGCATGTTGATCATTTACTGTAATTTTATTTTCTGTATTTTACTGCAGTGATTTTGATTCTATTTTTACTGTTTTTACTGTTTTCTGTATTTATCTTTTTCTGTATTTTATGTTTTTATGTATTTTCATTTTTACTATTCCAGATTTATTTTTACTAATTCATGTTACTGTATTTTCATTTTTACTATTTTACTATTTTTACTGTTTTACTGTTTTTACTGTTCTCTGTATTTTGTGTTTTTCTGTATTTTCGTTTTCTGTATTTTTAAGTTTTCTGTCCAGATTTAATTTCACTGTTTTATGTTACTGTATTTTCGTTTTCACTGTAGCAATTTCATTTTTACTGTTTTAAAATTGTTTTACTATTTTAATTTCGTTTTTACCATTTTCACTATTTTAAATTTTACGGTTTTGTTTTTACTGATGCCCCTATTTTTGCGTTTAATGTTTTACGTTTTGTTCACGTTTAATGTTCCCGCGTTAATTTTATATCTTTTACCGTTTGGTTTTTAATGTTTTGAATTTTACTTCATCGTTTTCACATTTACTGTTTTAAAGTTAATTTTTAGTTTAATTTAATTTTACTGCATAAAAAACCAAAAACTTTCACAAACCCCCCCCGCTTCGTGAAAAAAATCTGAAACTGAACCGACACAACAATATTGGTCCTTGAGAGACGACCTAGGAGTCACTTCCTAGTTGTACTGCATTTATTCATGCACATCAAATTTGTATGACCGCGACAGTCGTATCACAGAACAAATTTTTTTTTTTTTTTTTAATTAACAGACAAAATACATATGACACGCATACAAAACAAATAGAACATCACAACACAACACAAGATAAAGCATAACACAATTAATCATGCTACAGGCACAAACAAGACAGAACATCAACAGTAAAATATTTTTTTTTTAAATATAGCAACTAAATACAGAACACAGCACAATAAAATATAAAAGACAAAACATATATTAACACAACATAATCGAAAAACACAGCAAAAATCTAAAACAAAAAACCTGGAACTGAAGTGACAACGCCGCCAAAATTTGCTGAAGGTGTCGTTGTCGCCTACAGAAATATACAAGACAAAACACACAAAACAAACATATTAACAGAACAAAACTTTATACAACAAAAATCTAAAACCAAACCGTCATTGGTCCCCGGCAACGGCGCCAAAATTTGGTACGACTGTCGCGGTCATACAAATTTGATGTGCATAAATTAATGCAGTATAGACTAGGATTTGACTCCTAGGTCGTCTCTCAAGGACCAATTCGGGTTCAGTCTCAGATCAACAAGTAATGGGGAGGTTTTTGTGGATGTTCTGATTTTGGTGTGGAAAATTAAATTGCAACTGGTAATAAAGCAAAGTTAAAAATGTTGAAATAAATTTTAACAACGGTAAAAACGGAATGGTAAAAGATGGTAAAAATAGACACTGGAAAAATTACACATTGTTGGAAATTAAAACACAGAACAGTAAATATGCGGAAGACAAAACAACAGTGTAATTAAAATTTACCAAAAGCTCCAGTAAAAATGAACCGTAAAAACGACTCTTGAAAATAACATGACGAGTAGAATTTAACGGTGCAGAGAATACAAAACGGTAAAATATAACAGGTAAAATAAAAACACTTAAATGAAAATGGAATTTCATCAAATATTTAACACTGAGAAATAAAATTTCTAGTACAAATGAAAATAACACCTCTACTGAACTAAAATTACATTGTAGTGTTTGGAAAATGGAAAATTTAGAAGGAGAGAACCGTGCCCCTTCGAGGCCTCCAAGGCCGTTGTTTAAATCCCAGTTTTAATTTATTTTAATTTTTCTGCTGTTTTATTTCCAATTTCCAATTTTATTTTACCGCACAAAACATCCAGAAAACCCCCCCCACTTCGTGACTGATCTAAGACTGAACCACCAAAATTGGTCCTTGAGAGACGACCTAGGAGTCACTTCCTAGTAACTGTACTGCATTATTCTTAATTGCAACAACTTTTGTGAGCGGTGCGACCCGTTCATCAAAAATGGCGCCGTTGCCGGGGACCAACCAAAGACGGTTTGGTTTTAGATTCTTGTTGTGTAAATTTTTGTTCTGTTAATGTGTCTTTTGTGTGTTTTGTATTTTGTATTTTTGTAGGCGACAACGACACCTTCAGCAAATTTTGGCGGCGTTGTCACTTCAGTTCCAGGTTCTTGTTTTAGATTTTTGTTGTGTTTTTCGATTATGTTGTGTTAATATATGTTTTGTCTTTTTATTGTGCTATGTTCTGTATTTAGTTGTTATTAAAAAAAAAAAAAATTTTACTATTGATGTTTTGTCTTGTGTGTGCTTGTAGCATGTATAAATGTGTTTTGTTTTATCTGATTCGTAATTTTTAGTTTTTAGTTTTTACTTTTTATTTTTCCATGTCTACCTATTTTAATGTTGTGAATAATGCTTATTCTGCCAATGTCTGTGATTATGATTCTTATTCTGCATATTACTTTGATTTTAAATCTGCTGATTTTTATGATGAGAACAATATGTTCCATCATCCAATTTCTGAGAGCTCTCTTTGGGAGCCAGTTCCACAATATGAGAGTCAGCAGTATGATTCTCCTATTCAAATAACTCCTCAGCCTTCTACTTCTGAACCTACATTAAAGGAGTTACTAGAGCAGATGACAATGCAGAACATTCAGTTTCAGAAAGGGAACATGCAGTTCAAGCAAGAGAGCATGGAGTTCCAGCAGGAAACTCAAGCTGCCATACAGAATCTGAGTGATCAGATCAGGCAGATGGCCACTCTTGTACCTGAGGAGACTGATGAAAATTTTGGGGACCCGGCAGAAGTAAGCAGTAATCCTGAACCAGGTAGACCACCTTCACCTTCCCACACTCTAGAAATCTTCAAGGAAGAGGAGGTAAGCATACCACAATTTGATTATTATGTTGATTGTGATGATGATCGGTATGCTAATGACTATATTCTTGCTGAGTCTGATTTTAATTTTTCCTTTGTGCATGATGAGAACCGCTTTTTACTATCACATTCGAATGGTTATTCTTCATGCACTGAACATGAATCTGAGTCTATGATTAATATTGCATGCAATTTAGAAATTGATTCATGTTATGAGGATTTATCTAAGGCTCAGTATGATGAATTGGGATGGGGTGTTATACCTCTGCATGAAATTTCTGCAGTGCCACATTGCACTAATCATGTTGCAGGAGGTACATATAAATTTGATCAACATACACCCACAGTGGAAAACAAAGGTGCTGACACTGATAGTTTGAAGATCAAAAGGCACCTACTGAATCTGCTTAGTAACAATTTTTTCTGCTTAGATCCAGCGATGGAAGACATTTCACTGCTTGATCAAATTTGGAGGATGAAGCAGTTCGTCCTCAACAATTTCATGCTGGAGCCTAAAGAGAAGAACATCTCCCTACAAATCCAAAATTGGCAACTGCCACCCTGACCAGGGGAGTTTTCTTTTTCTTTCTTCCCCGTTTTCCTACTTTTATTGCATTTGTCCTTTATCTGTTAGTGTTTTAATTGATGATCTTTTGCTTAGAAAACATTTAGGACAGTGTAATTTAAGTATGGTCTCGGGAAGATTCTGAATTTCGTTTTCTTTTATGTTTATTTTTCCTTTTATTTTTCTTTATTAGTTTTCCAGTTATTATTTAAAAAAAAAAAATTTATTTGTGATAATTTTTTTTTAAGTGTGCAAAAATTTTTCTTTTCAAATTTAATTGTTATGAGATGTACATATATTTATTTTTCATATATTTAAAAAAAAAATGTGTTCTGTGTTTTATTTGCTTCGTGATTTTTAGTGTTTTTACTAAAAAGAAAAAAATTCGAAAAATCAAAAATTCAAAAATTGTTTTGCGTATTCCTTGATTTTATTTCGACCCTCAGTATCTTATTATTTTATACCAATAAAAATTTTCACTTCAGATCTTATTTTTCCTTATTTTCCTTCACTGTAAATATAATTTCTTAGTTGTGTGCATACAGATTATTGATTGAAAAATTTGACTAAGAAAGATTTCATTCGGTCATAAGAGCAAAAATTACAGTAATGGAAAATTGGAGATTTAACATATCTGAAAATGAAATTGCAGTAGATTCATATATGAAATTAAAAGATGTTCGGGGGTCGATCTTTAGTGATCGTTAATATTACAAACCAAATAAAGAACAAAAACAACATAAAAAAAAAAATTAAAAACATAAAAAAATATAATTGTTCAGATTACATGCCTTGTCCATATTCTGGCCACACTCGGCCAACAAAAACATAAAAATAAAAAATAACATAAAACATTAAAACTGGAAGAATTCTCGAGCTGGTTGTGGTGGTCTAAGGGAGAGCTCCGTTGAGGGAGCTCTGGTTCGGAATGTGAGAAGCTTGGGTGGAGGGATTTGTCTCTCATCTCTATCATCGTCAATGATGATCGGAACGGGAAACAGATTCAGCAGCCTCGGTGCCCTCATAATCACCCAGTTGTTTTCTTTCAAACAAAAAAAAAATAATAAATAAAAAAATAAAAAATAAAAAAAACTTGTGTTAATAATAGAAGAGGAATGGAAAATTCAATGGAGGTGTGATCAGAGGTCTTACCGTACATGTATAGCGGCAGTTGTGAAAAGAGAGTGCCAGTAGGGTCTATCTCCGCTTGCCAGCGCTTGACCCGATTGCCGTGGTTGTTAAACCAGCAGTGTACGTTGTATTCAGTGGCTTCGCCGAAAGCCCTTAGTCGAGACGCGATCTCGACGACTTGCGCTCGGCTTGGGTGTGTGACCCCATAGTTGTAGATTTTGGTCATCATATTGATCTGATCATCTGTAGGACGCCACCGTTGACTGGTATATCTCTCTGATTCCGTATCACTCATCCTTCCTCTCGTAATATACAAATACTTTAATAAAAAATAAATAAATGTAAAAAGAACAAAAACAAGAAAAATAAGCATAACATAAATAACAATAAAAAAAAAAAATTATTCAGTGTTTTCTTTATTTGTTCTTATTTCCTTTTAGATTTATTTTGTCCAGTCATGCTTTGATGTTTCAGTTTTTGGTCTCAGATCTGTTTCACGGTCCTCGCAAAGGGTCCTAAACGGATCTATGTCCAGTTGTCCTGTTGTCCTTGTTCTTGTATATTATGTTTATGTGTTTATTTAGTTTTAAGTGGGGTACGTGGCGTTGTTCTACCCGATTGTCTCTGCAATACCTTCAATCGAAGGGAGATTAACGTCTGGTTTCCAGCCTATATACCCCTTAAGTTTTAAGACAATTGTGTTTTATGTGTTTTAAGTGTTTAGCAGGTGAAAAATAAACATCAACATAGAAGATGGGGAAGAGATTTTAGGAGTAGTTAGTACCACTCACGGTTTAGAAGAGGCTTCTGCCTCTTCCTTTTTCCTTTTCCATTTCCAGTAGCAAACTCTCTTAATTTTTATTTTCCAACAGTGCAATGTAGTTTTTTTTTATTTCTGAAGGTGTATTGTGTTATTGAAACAGTTTTATCATTTGATTTTTATCTTCACTTTCCAGTCATTTTAATTTAATGTTGAATGTTTGATAAATTTCATTTTCAAAATGCTGTTATTTTTACTGTTAAATTTTACCGTTTCTGCATATTTACCGTTTGGTTTTACAGTCTTTGAAATTTATTTCAGTGTTTTTAAATTCAATTGTGTTTAAATCCCAGTTTTAATTTATTTTAATTTTTCTGCTGTTTTATTTAATTTCCAATTTAATTACCGCACAAAACATCCAGAAAACCCCCCCCCCACTTCGTGTTTAAATTTGAGACTGAACCCCAATATTGGTCCTTGAGAGACGACCTAGGAGTCACCTCCTAGCACTATACTGCATTCTTTTATGCACAACTTTTGTGAGCGGTGCGACCCGTTCATCAAAATGGCGCCGTTGCCGGGGATTTAAACACAATTGAATTTAAAAATACTGAAACAAATTTAACGACGGTAAAAACTAAACGGTAAAAGACGGTAAAAATAGACAATGGAAAATTTAGCAATGTTTGAAATTAAAATGCTGGAACAATAAACATGCAGAAAACATAACAGCAGTGTAAATAAAATTTACCCAAAGCAACAGTGAAAATGAATAGTAAAAACAACGTTGAAAATAAACTGAACGGTAAAACGCAATGACAGAATTTAACGGTGCAAAAAAAATCATGAACGGTAAATTGAACAGATAAAAGTACTTGACTGAAAATGAAATTCATGAAAGTTTCAACATTTAAATTAAAATTCTGGACAGTAAAAGTAAAAAGGAAACGAGCAAAGGTGACAACATTCAGAAATGAAAACTATGTTTTGGCACTGTTGAAAATAAATTACAGAGAGCTTGCTGGAAAGGAAGAGGCAGAAGCCTCTCCCAGGCCGTGAGTACTATTGTAAACTACTCCTAAAATCTACTCTAAATTCTGATACTCAATTCTCTGCCTGCTGCTCTCATTTTATAGCACTTCCCTGATATCCTCCCGTGAACCTCTCCTTTTGCCAACTTGTCTTCTTCTTCAATCATGTGACATTCCATCCAAGCACTCTTCTTTCCAGCCTAAATCACGTAAATTCCTTTCATGTGGGCTCCTTTCACTATTCCATTCTCTTCCCGTGAACACTTCTCATACTTCCATCCATCACCATGCAGCTGCTCTCCTGGACCCGTGGCTTGGACAACAACACATTCCAACTTTCTCTGTTGTGCTTGCTGGGTTCTTCCTCTCCAACTTCATTCATGTGTGCTTTGACGTTGTGTTCCTTGGATGAGCATTAACGTGTGTAGAGGTTGCCTCCGTGTGAAAATACCGTGAGCTTTACTAGACCAAGCTGCTGTTCTGGATTTTTCTTCTCTTCCTTTTATGCTCAAAGAAAAGCCAAGATGCCTCTACTACATGCTTCTCCTCTTCCATTTCTCCAAACTGAACCAGCTGCTGCGTAAGGAGTAGTGGAGTGCTGAACTTGCTAGATCTGTCATCGTGTGCAAGCTGGACTGCTACTGGCTGGACCGTGTTGGAGTGTGGAGTGCTTGATGGTGGTCTGCGTGCATGGAGCTGCTGGACTTTAAAGAGCTGGAGCGTGAAGTGCTGGAGTTTTCTAGACGTTCCCACCTGCTGCCAAGGCTGTGCTTCTTCCGTCTCCATCTTCTCCCAGTTTCCAAATCAGTAGCCGTGAACTTTCAATAATTGGTGGCTCCTATTTTTATTCTAGGAATAATGGATGTGCATAAGTGTGGACCATGTTCTTTTTACACTTCAACAAATATTCATCAGCATTTTAGAATTCTTCCTGACCATGAATGTGACCCAAATGGTGGTCCCCTCATTCCATAACATGTATCATATCTTATCCTTATGTTTATTCAATAAACTTTTGTTAAAAAAAACAAAAAAAGGGTCCATGTGTCCAACTATTGAATTGAGAAGTCAGTAAGTGAGCTCCCGTGAGTTTCTTTTCCAAATGTAAGATCCACAATTAAAATGCTTAAAGAAACATGCACACGCCGTGACCAACTTCAATAGAATTCAACATTTAATTTTCTATTTGCTTTCACTAAACCGTAAATGGGCGTGTGGAGTGTATATTTTCCAAAGTAATTTTACTTCTTAAAAATTCCTAGAAGGGAGATGTTTCCAAATGTCCCAAAATATAATTCCAAAATTTTCCTGCAATTACTAATACAATTAATTAGCTCAGATAATTCAAATTAGTTAAAATAAGAATTACTGGTTAATTTAAGCACAATTAGTAAAAACGGGAAAATACTGGACAATTAAGCACAATTCCCTCATTAATTTTAGCACAATAAACTAAGTGAAATGTAGAAAATATTGATTCATCAGCCGTCTGCCTAATACTCTCCACTCCCTACTGGAGCTCCCCCCCCCTTTGCCTTCTGTTGCATGCTGCTCCTTTTGTAGTGCCAAATTTTCTGACCAACTCCTCCTGTAGCTTATTTCTTTGAATTATTAATGAGCAAGTGGGAACTCCATTTTGTGGTATGCGTTTCCAGCTAAGGTTCACGTGAATTCCCTTCAAGCTTGCCATTCCAAACTCTTGTCTTCTTCTTCAATAATTCGAGTGGGCTCCCTCCAATTTTGCTGGACCGTCTGGTTAGTGAAGTCTGCTGTGTTAGCTGGACCGTGAGCTTTCTCGGTTGCTGGTTGTGATGAAGCTTTGCTGGATGATGATGGACCAAGAGTGAAAATGGTGGGCGTGTGGTGGCTGCACTGCTTTTGCTGACTACGAAGCTGCTGTGTGCTTCCATTTTCTCCATCTTTGCTGCCATCCTCTTCTCTACTCATACCATAAGCTGCCATGGTTGCTGGAATGTTATTCTGCAATGAATTACCGTGCAACACCTTTCCTTCCAGCCAACTACTGAATCAGTTACAGCAGTATCTTGGAGCTCTCTCTCTTCACGTGTGCATGCAGCGTTTGCTTCCCTTCTCTGTCCGTGTGTTCCTTCACTCAACTCAACCACTGCTTCTCCTTCTCTTCCGTTTCCATCACTGGACCAGGGCCGTGACACTCTTCTCTTCAAGCTCAGCTGCTGGACTTGGACGTTGTTGCTGGGTTGCCTCCGTGTGCTCTATTCCAAGTGAAGATCTAAAACCAAAAGCTTGTGTGGAGTGGAAGAGATGGACACAAGGCTGTTGTCCACGTGAATCCAAACTGCTGCATGGAGCTTTCTCTGCTGCCATTCACGTGTGCATGTTCCGCGTGCGACTGCCCATTTCTCTCCCAGACCAGTTGCTTTGCTGAGACTGGGAACACTCCTTACCGTCCAGCCAATTTCCAAAGCCTTCATTCAACTGTGTGCAGCTATCCAAGTTACTGCCGTGTTGTTTTCTTTCTTTTCCGTGGCAGCCATAGAAATGGTGAAATGTTCAATCACTCTTTTGGACGTGCAAGAGTAAGTACGGGGCCCTCCAAGCTTCTCCTGACCAAGCCTTTCTCCAATTTAATTAACATCACTTTCCAAATTGAAATGAAAGTAACAAATGATTTAAAAATCTTTTTAATATTCATGTAGGAGAGCTCCTGGACATCAGATTTCAACCAAATGGCAGGCCCCACTTTTGTTTTGGTGTCTCCCAATTCCTTCAAAAAGAAACAATAAAATATTCCTTCTTAGGCCGTGAGAAGTGATGAGTTGAAATGGCATTATTGATTTTTGCCAAAACAATTTGCTATGCCCGTGCAACACTTTAGTAATTTGGAATCCATTTTAGCTGTCTCCTCCGTTAATGCCATCTACAAAGAAAATTGATTCTTTAAGTGCCGTGTGGTGTGTGTTGGTTTCAAAACCAATTTTATTTCTTAAAATTAATCAATACAATGTGTAAATAAATATTCTTCTAAATGTCCCAAACTGTGTTTCCAAAATTTCCCTTGCAATCACTAATGCAAATAAATAACTCAAATAATTCAAATTAATTAAAATAAGAATTTTTGATCAAGTTAAGCACAATTAGCAAAAACGGGATAATATCGGACATTTAAGCACAATTTCCCGATTAAATTCGGTACATTAAACTAAGTGAAGTGAACAAGATAATGATTCATCAAAATAGACCACACTTAGTCTTTTGCACTCCTGGGCAAAATTAAGACGCAATCAGGAAATAGTTCAAAGGACTTCAAAGGACTGACACAGACGCAGCATACAGAAAATAAAAACTCGCAAGAAAATAATTTACACAGTTCTCAAGAATTCTAGACATATAAAAGAAGTAGAAAATGTCCAACACAAAACAAATAAAGCAGATACTTACAGAAATCATCCAAGCAATTCACAGTATGTCAAAATAATTAATCAGCTCAAGAGGTGATTTAAAAGTAACATAACCTCACATATGCACTAATAGTGTTTCTCTCAAGTGTTTAAGGTAGATAATTTGAACTCAATGTAATCAAGAAAACAAACACAAGTAGACTTGACAAGCTTCTAATATCAACACTTAAAACATATGCATGTTCAGATCAAAAGGTCTTTACTGGGTTGTAATGGGGCCAAGGACAGGGGAGGATAAATATGGATAAGTAGCTATAGCTCAGAAGAAATAGAGGAGCACTAGGAAAAAATGTAAACACAGTGAAATCTCACCCAAACCTCTAATTCCATCCTCTTCTCGACTCCATTATTCACAAAATGATTTTTCAATTTTTTCTTTTTCTCATCAAAATTTTTTTTTCTCATCCTGTCTTTTTTTTTTTTTTTTTTCACAACAGGATATAAATTATCATTTCAAAACATGATGAGGAACCAACTAGCCAATTCATCAGAATTCCCAAGGAGACCACACTTATTCTCAAAATACTTCTATAGCTCCAGACTTTCCTAAGGATAAGGTAATTATTTGTTTTTCACTTAGGATCAGTGTATGAGCTTCAACACAAAGAAATATATACAGTATAGGCTCAAAGGGGTTATCAAAGGATAATAACAAGGTAGGCTTATTTGGCTAAAGAGGCTCAAGAACAAAAATGCCTTTATCACGTCTGAACATGCATATCAATCAAGTATATCAGAAAGAATCAAGTCAAGGCATATGTGCAAGCAATCAAGATACATATCACACACAAGAAAGAAAATTAAGTGGCTCAAATCTCACACAGGGTATTCGTCACAATCAAGTCATCCTCTTAAACACATAATCATCTTTCCAAGCAAAGAAAAACAAGGATTTTAAACCATAAGTATTAATGAAGTGAAGGAAAAATCTACAACTTAAACATCATCCAGAAATCAAAAGAAAAATGTAAAATTTATTGCACACAAAACACACTAAAAACCACTTAAAACAGAAAAAATTTAACACTCAAAAACAAAAAATTTAAACTTAACAGAAACTAACAGAAAATCAAAATTTCTCCCCAGTAGACCACACTTAAATCACACAATGTCCTCAGTGTGTCACAATCATCAGATTATCAATTTCAGAGCAGCAAATAATATAGACAAGTGCAATAAAAAGTTAGGAAAAATGGGAAGAAATTTTTCAGTAACATCCATCAGCAGATGTTATCAGGGACATCCATCAGCAGATGTCTTAAACACCTAGCACCCATCAGTAGATGCTAATAATTTTTATTATTTTTTATTTATTAATTAATTAATTTTTTTTTTTTGGAAAAGGAGAAGACCGGTACTGTGGCAACAGTCTCGGTGGCAAAGACCGGAACTGTTGCTACAGTGGAAAGAAATCTGGCTATAAATGAGGCACTCCTCCGCGTCCAGCGCCATTTCCAGACCTCTCACTCTCTCTCTACTCCTCTCTGCTTCTCTCTCAACTCTCTCTCTGCTCTCTTCTCTCTCTGCTCTCTCCTGAGCGTCTGGATCTGTTAGGAAGCTCTGTCCCCGCGCCTTCTGAAGATCTGAGATCTGCGCAGAGCCCCTGTCCCTGCGTCTTCTGAAGAGTCTGAGTGAGATCCGCGAGGAGCCTCTGCAAGCCTACTTCCCCAGGTAAGTCCTCTGCTCCTGGATCTGCCTTTCTTCTTTTTCTGCTTATCTTAAGTTTCCAGATCTTTTACTGCTTTTTCCTTCTGTATTTCCTTATTTCTTTTCATGCTTTCATTTCTCTTCTTTTCCATTGTTATTTTCTTGCGCTTTCTCATCTTTCCTCTTGCCTGCTCTCCCTTTCTTTTCCAATTTTTATTTTTATTTTTTTGTAACGGAAAACACTTAAACACATAAAACACAACTGTCTAAAAACTTAAGGGGTATATAGGTTGGAAACCAGACGTTAATCTCCCTTCGATTGAAGGTATTGCAGAGACAATCGGGTAGAACAACGCCACGTACCCCACTTAAAATTAAATAAAACACAGAAACATAATATACAAGAACAATATGGACAAGAACAACCGGACAACTGGACGTAGATCCGTTTAGGACCCTTTTGCAAGGACCGTGAAACAGATCTGAGACCAGACACTGAAACATCAAATACAGACTGGACAAAATAAATCTAAAAGGAAACAAGAACAAATAAAGAAAACAGAGAACTAATCTAATATATTTTTATGCTTCTTTTTTTATGTTTTGCTTTTCTTTTTATTTATTTTTTTTTTATGTTTTTGTTCTTTTTATTTTTATATATTTTTTTTATTAAGTTTTAGAATATTTCAAGAGGAATGATGACGAGTGAGATGGAATCAGAGAGATACACTAGTCAGCGATGGCGTCCTACAGATGATCAGATCAATATGATGACCAAAATCTACAACTATGGGGTCACACACCCAAGCCGAGCGCAAGTTGTCGAGATCGCGTCTCGACTAAGGACCTTCGCAGATGCCACCGAATATAACGTGCACTGCTGGTTTAACAACCATGGCAATCGGGTCAGGCGCTGGCAAGCGGAGATAGACCCCACTGGCACTCTCTTTTCACAACTCCCGCTGTATATGTATGGTAAGAACTCTCATCATACCTCCATTTTTATTGAAATTTTTTTTTTCACTTCCTCTTCTATAATTAACACAATTTTTTTTTTGTTTGAAAGAAAACAACTGGGTGATAATGAGGGCACCGAGGCTGCTGAATTTGTTTCCAGTTCCGATCATTATCGATGACGACAAAAATGAACGAGAAATTCCTCCACCAAAGCCTCCTGTATTTCGAACCAGAACTCCCTCAACGGAGCTCTCCCTTAGACCACCACAACCAGCTCGAGAATTCTTCCAGTTTTAATGTTTTGTTTATTTATTTATTTATTTATTTTTTTTTTTATGTTTTTGTTGGCCGAGTGTGGCCAGAATAAGGGCTGTAATATGAACACTTATATTTTTGTTGTTTTTATTTTTTTATGTTTTTATGTTTTTTATTTGGTTTGTAATATTAACGATCACTAAAGATCAACCCCCGAACATCTTTTATTTTCATATATATCTACTGCATCTTTATATTCAGATCTGTTCAAGCTCCTATTTTCCATTACTGTAATTTTGCTATTATGAATGAAATATCTCTTAGTCTAAACAAAATTTTCAATCAAAGATCTGATGAAACAACTAAGAAATTATTTTACAGTGAAGAAAAATAAGGGAAAAAAAAATGAGATCTGAAATGAAATTTTTATTGGTATGAAATAATAAGATACTGAGGGTCGAAATAAAATCAAAGAATACGCAAAACAATTTTTGAATTTTTTTTTTTATAAGGATAACAATGTGAAAACTAAGAAAAAATAATTATACATATCAGAATACAGATTTGGCACGCTTTTAAACAAAAAAAATTTTATCACAAAATATTTTTTTTTTGTTTTTTTATTTTTTATTTTTAAAGATAACAATTACAAAAACTAAGAAGAAAAGGAAAAACAAACTTAAAAGAAAAAATTGCAGAATCTTCCCCAGACCACACCTAAACTACAATGTCCCAAATCAGTTAAAGGCATAAGATCATCAATTGAAACTTAAACAGATAAAGGACAAATGTAATAAAAGTCAGAAAACGGGGAAGAAAGAAAAAGAAAACTCCCCTGGATTATGGTGGCAGTTGCCAAAATTGGACAATCAGGGAGATGTCTTCTTCAGGATCCAAGACGGAAATTTTGAGGAAAAATTGCTTCATCCTCCAAATCTGATCAAGCAGAGAAATATCCTCCACCGCCGGATCTAAGCAGCAAATATTGTCACTGAGCAGATTCAGTAGGTGCCTTTTGATCTTCGAACTGCTGTATGTACTGGCACCTTTGTCTTCCAGCGTGGGTGCATGCTGATCAAATTTATATGTACCTCCTGCAATATGGTTAGTGCAAAATGGTTCCACAGAAATATCTTGCAGAGGTATAACACCCAATCCCAATTCATCATACCGAGCCTTAGATACAACCTCATAACATGAATCCGTTTCAAATGTAGAAACAATATCTATAACAGGTTCAGATTCATGTTCAGTGCATGGAGAACAAATATTTGAATGTGATAGTAAAAAGCGGTCCTCATCATGCACAGAGGAAAAATTAAAATCATGCTCAGCAACAATATAGTCATCAGCATACCTCTCAACAACATAGTCATCAATATAATCAAATTGAGGTATGCTTACCTCCTCTTCCTTGAAGATTTCTAGAGTGTGGGAAGGTGAAGGTGGTCTACCTGGTTCAGGATTACTGCTTACTTCTGCCAGGTCCCCAAAATTTTCATCAGTCTCCTCAGGTGCAAGAGTGGCCATCTGCCTGATCTGATCACTCAGATTCTGTATGGCAGCTTGAGTTTCCTGCTGGAACTCCATGCTCTCTTGCTTGAACTGCATGTTCCCTTTCTGAAACTGAATGTTCTGCATTGTCATCTGCTCTAGTAACTCCTTTAATGTAGGTTCAGAAGTAGAAGGCTGAGGAGTTATTTGAATAGGAGAATCATACTGCTGACTCTCATATTGTGGAACTGGCTCCCAAAGAGAGCTCTCAGAAATTGGATGATGGAACATATTGTTCTCATCATAAAAATCAGCAGATTTAAAATCAAAGTAATATGCAGAATAAGAATCATAATCACAGACATTGGCAGAATAAGCATTATTCACAACATTAAAATAGGTAGACATGGAAAATAAAAAGTAAAAACTAAAAACTAAAAATTATAAAACAGATAAAACACAACACATTTATACATGCAATACGTACACAAGACAGAACAAATTTTTTTTTTTTTAATTAACAGACAAAATACATATGACACACATACAAAACAAATAAAACATCACAACACAACACAAGATAAAGCATAACACAATTAATCATGCTACAGGCACAAACAAGACAGAACATCAACAGTAAAATATTTTTTTTTTTAAATATAGCAACTAAATACAGAACACAGCACAATAAAATATAAAAGACAAAACATATATTAACACAACATAATCGAAAAACACAGCAAAAATCTAAAACAAAAAACCTGGAACTGAAGTGACAACGCCGCCAAAATTTGCTGAAGGTGTCGTTGTCGCCTACAGAAATATACAAGACAAAACACACAAAACAAACATATTAACAGAACAAAACTTTATACAACAAAAATCTAAAACCAAACCGTCATTGGTCCCCGGCAACGGCGCCAAAATTTGGTACGACTGTCGCGGTCATACAAATTTGATGTGCATAAATTAATGCAGTATAGACTAGGATTTGACTCCTAGGTCGTCTCTCAAGGACCAATTCGGGTTCAGTCTCAGATCAACAAGTAATGGGGAGGTTTTTGTGGATGTTCTGATTTTGGTGTGGAAAATTAAATTGCAACTGGTAATAAAGCAAAGTTAAAAATGTTTAAATAAATTTTAACAACGGTAAAAACGGAATGGTAAAAGATGGTAAAAATAGACACTGGAAAAATTACACATTGTTGGAAATTAAAACACAGAACAGTAAATATGCGGAAGACAAAACAACAGTGTAATTAAAATTTACCAAAAGCTCCAGTAAAAATGAACCGTAAAAACGACTCTTGAAAATAACATGACGAGTAGAATTTAACGGTGCAGAGAATACAAAATGGTAAAATATAACAGGTAAAATAAAAACACTTAAATGAAAATGGAATTTCATCAAATATTTAACACTGAGAAATAAAATTTCTAGTACAAATGAAAATAACACCTCTACTGAACTAAAATTACATTGTAGTGTTTGGAAAATGGAAAATTTAGAAGGAGAGAACCGTGCCCCTTCGAGGCCTCCAAGGCCGTTGTTTAAATCCCAGTTTTAATTTATTTTAATTTTTCTGCTGTTTTATTTCCAATTTCCAATTTTATTTTACCGCACAAAACATCCAGAAAACCCCCCCCACTTCGTGACTGATCTAAGACTGAACCACCAAAATTGGTCCTTGAGAGACGACCTAGGAGTCACTTCCTAGTAACTGTACTGCATTATTCTTAATTGCAACAACTTTTGTGAGCGGTGCGACCCGTTCATCAAAAATGGCGCCGTTGCCGGGGACCAACCAAAGACGGTTTGGTTTTAGATTCTTGTTGTGTAAATTTTTGTTCTGTTAATGTGTCTTTTGTGTGTTTTGTATTTTGTATTTTTGTAGGCGACAACGACACCTTCAGCAAATTTTGGCGGCGTTGTCACTTCAGTTCCAGGTTCTTGTTTTAGATTTTTGTTGTGTTTTTCGATTATGTTGTGTTAATATATGTTTTGTCTTTTTATTGTGCTATGTTCTGTATTTAGTTGTTATTAAAAAAAAAAAAATTTTACTATTGATGTTCTGTCTTGTGTGTGCTTGTAGCATGTATAAATGTGTTTTGTTTTATCTGATTCGTAATTTTTAGTTTTTAGTTTTTACTTTTTATTTTTCCATGTCTACCTATTTTAATGTTGTGAATAATGCTTATTCTGCCAATGTCTGTGATTATGATTCTTATTCTGCATATTACTTTGATTTTAAATCTGCTGATTTTTATGATGAGAACAATATGTTCCATCATCCAATTTCTGAGAGCTCTCTTTGGGAGCCAGTTCCACAATATGAGAGTCAGCAGTATGATTCTCCTATTCAAATAACTCCTCAGCCTTCTACTTCTGAACCTACATTAAAGGAGTTACTAGAGCAGATGACAATGCAGAACATTCAGTTTCAGAAAGGGAACATGCAGTTCAAGCAAGAGAGCATGGAGTTCCAGCAGGAAACTCAAGCTGCCATACAGAATCTGAGTGATCAGATCAGGCAGATGGCCACTCTTGTACCTGAGGAGACTGATGAAAATTTTGGGGACCCGGCAGAAGTAAGCAGTAATCCTGAACCAGGTAGACCACCTTCACCTTCCCACACTCTAGAAATCTTCAAGGAAGAGGAGGTAAGCATACCACAATTTGATTATTATGTTGATTGTGATGATGATCGGTATGCTAATGACTATATTCTTGCTGAGTCTGATTTTAATTTTTCCTCTGTGCATGATGAGAACCGCTTTTTACTATCACATTCGAATGGTTATTCTTCATGCACTGAACATGAATCTGAGTCTATGATTAATATTGCATGCAATTTAGAAATTGATTCATGTTATGAGGATTTATCTAAGGCTCAGTATGATGAATTGGGATGGGGTGTTATACCTCTGCATGAAATTTCTGCAGTGCCACATTGCACTAATCATGTTGCAGGAGGTACATATAAATTTGATCAACATACACCCACAGTGGAAAACAAAGGTGCTGACACTGATAGTTTGAAGATCAAAAGGCACCTACTGAATCTGCTTAGTAACAATTTTTTCTGCTTAGATCCAGCGATGGAAGACATTTCACTGCTTGATCAAATCTGGAGGATGAAGCAGTTCGTCCTCAACAATTTCATGCTGGAGCCTAAAGAGAAGAACATCTCCCTACAAATCCAAAATTGGCAACTGCCACCCTGACCAGGGGAGTTTTCTTTTTCTTTCTTCCCCGTTTTCCTACTTTTATTGCATTTGTCCTTTATCTGTTAGTGTTTTAATTGATGATCTTTTGCTTAGAAAACATTTAGGACAGTGTAATTTAAGTATGGTCTCGGGAAGATTCTGAATTTCGTTTTCTTTTATGTTTATTTTTCCTTTTATTTTTCTTTATTAGTTTTCCAGTTATTATTTAAAAAAAAAAAATTTATTTGTGATAATTTTTTTTTAAGTGTGCAAAAATTTTTCTTTTCAAATTTAATTGTTATGAGATGTACATATATTTATTTTTCATATATTTAAAAAAAAAATGTGTTCTGTGTTTTATTTGCTTCGTGATTTTTAGTGTTTTTACTAAAAAGAAAAAAATTCGAAAAATCAAAAATTCAAAAATTGTTTTGCGTATTCCTTGATTTTATTTCGACCCTCAGTATCTTATTATTTTATACCAATAAAAATTTTCACTTCAGATCTTATTTTTCCTTATTTTCCTTCACTGTAAATATAATTTCTTAGTTGTGTGCATACAGATTATTGATTGAAAAATTTGACTAAGAAAGATTTCATTCGGTCATAAGAGCAAAAATTACAGTAATGGAAAATTGGAGATTTAACATATCTGAAAATGAAATTGCAGTAGATTCATATATGAAATTAAAAGATGTTCGGGGGTCGATCTTTAGTGATCGTTAATATTACAAACCAAATAAAGAACAAAAACAACATAAAAAAAAAATTAAAAACATAAAAAAATATAATTGTTCAGATTACATGCCTTGTCCATATTCTGGCCACACTCGGCCAACAAAAACATAAAAATAAAAAATAACATAAAACATTAAAACTGGAAGAATTCTCGAGCTGGTTGTGGTGGTCTAAGGGAGAGCTCCGTTGAGGGAGCTCTGGTTCGGAATGTGAGAAGCTTGGGTGGAGGGATTTGTCTCTCATCTCTATCATCGTCAATGATGATCGGAACGGGAAACAGATTCAGCAGCCTCGGTGCCCTCATAATCACCCAGTTGTTTTCTTTCAAACAAAAAAAAAATAATAAATAAAAAAATAAAAAATAAAAAAAACTTGTGTTAATAATAGAAGAGGAATGGAAAATTCAATGGAGGTGTGATCAGAGGTCTTACCGTACATGTATAGCGGCAGTTGTGAAAAGAGAGTGCCAGTAGGGTCTATCTCCGCTTGCCAGCGCTTGACCCGATTGCCGTGGTTGTTAAACCAGCAGTGTACGTTGTATTCAGTGGCTTCGCCGAAAGCCCTTAGTCGAGACGCGATCTCGACGACTTGCGCTCGGCTTGGGTGTGTGACCCCATAGTTGTAGATTTTGGTCATCATATTGATCTGATCATCTGTAGGACGCCACCGTTGACTGGTATATCTCTCTGATTCCGTATCACTCATCCTTCCTCTCGTAATATACAAATACTTTAATAAAAAATAAATAAATGTAAAAAGAACAAAAACAAGAAAAATAAGCATAACATAAATAACAATAAAAAAAAAAAATTATTCAGTGTTTTCTTTATTTGTTCTTATTTCCTTTTAGATTTATTTTGTCCAGTCATGCTTTGATGTTTCAGTTTTTGGTCTCAGATCTGTTTCACGGTCCTCGCAAAGGGTCCTAAACGGATCTATGTCCAGTTGTCCTGTTGTCCTTGTTCTTGTATATTATGTTTATGTGTTTATTTAGTTTTAAGTGGGGTACGTGGCGTTGTTCTACCCGATTGTCTCTGCAATACCTTCAATCGAAGGGAGATTAACGTCTGGTTTCCAGCCTATATACCCCTTAAGTTTTAAGACAATTGTGTTTTATGTGTTTTAAGTGTTTAGCAGGTGAAAAATAAACATCAACATAGAAGATGGGGAAGAGATTTTAGGAGTAGTTAGTACCACTCACGGTTTAGAAGAGGCTTCTGCCTCTTCCTTTTTCCTTTTCCATTTCCAGTAGCAAACTCTCTTAATTTTTATTTTCCAACAGTGCAATGTAGTTTTTTTTATTTCTGAAGGTGTATTGTGTTATTGAAACAGTTTTATCATTTGATTTTTATCTTCACTTTCCAGTCATTTTAATTTAATGTTGAATGTTTGATAAATTTCATTTTCAAAATGCTGTTATTTTTACTGTTAAATTTTACCGTTTCTGCATATTTACCGTTTGGTTTTACAGTCTTTGAAATTTATTTCAGTGTTTTTAAATTCAATTGTGTTTAAATCCCAGTTTTAATTTATTTTAATTTTTCTGCTGTTTTATTTAATTTCCAATTTAATTACCGCACAAAACATCCAAAAAACCCCCCCCCACTTCGTGTTTAAATTTGAGACTGAACCCCAATATTGGTCCTTGAGAGACGACCTAGGAGTCACCTCCTAGCACTATACTGCATTCTTTTATGCACAACTTTTGTGAGCGGTGCGACCCGTTCATCAAAATGGCGCCGTTGCCGGGGATTTAAACACAATTGAATTTAAAAATACTGAAACAAATTTAACGACGGTAAAAACTAAACGGTAAAAGACGGTAAAAATAGACAATGGAAAATTTAGCAATGTTTGAAATTAAAATGCTGGAACAATAAACATGCAGAAAACATAACAGCAGTGTAAATAAAATTTACCCAAAGCAACAGTGAAAATGAATAGTAAAAACAACGTTGAAAATAAACTGAACGGTAAAACGCAATGACAGAATTTAACGGTGCAAAAAAAATCATGAACGGTAAATTGAACAGATAAAAGTACTTGACTGAAAATGAAATTCATGAAAGTTTCAACATTTAAATTAAAATTCTGGACAGTAAAAGTAAAAAGGAAACGAGCAAAGGTGACAACATTCAGAAATGAAAACTATGTTTTGGCACTGTTGAAAATAAATTACAGAGAGCTTGCTGGAAAGGAAGAGGCAGAAGCCTCTCCCAGGCCGTGAGTACTATTGTAAACTACTCCTAAAATCTACTCTAAATTCTGATACTCAATTCTCTGCCTGCTGCTCTCATTTTATAGCACTTCCCTGATATCCTCCCGTGAACCTCTCCTTTTGCCAACTTGTCTTCTTCTTCAATCATGTGACATTCCATCCAAGCACTCTTCTTTCCAGCCTAAATCACGTAAATTCCTTTCATGTGGGCTCCTTTCACTATTCCATTCTCTTCCCGTGAACACTTCTCATACTTCCATCCATCACCATGCAGCTGCTCTCCTGGACCCGTGGCTTGGACAACAACACATTCCAACTTTCTCTGTTGTGCTTGCTGGGTTCTTCCTCTCCAACTTCATTCATGTGTGCTTTGACGTTGTGTTCCTTGGATGAGCATTAACGTGTGTAGAGGTTGCCTCCGTGTGAAAATACCGTGAGCTTTACTAGACCAAGCTGCTGTTCTGGATTTTTCTTCTCTTCCTTTTATGCTCAAAGAAAAGCCAAGATGCCTCTACTACATGCTTCTCCTCTTCCATTTCTCTAAACTGAACCAGCTGCTGCGTAAGGAGTAGTGGAGTGCTGAACTTGCTGGATCTGTCATCGTGTGCAAGCTGGACTGCTACTGGCTGGACCGTGTTGGAGTGTGGAGTGCTTGATGGTGGTCTGCGTGCATGGAGCTGCTGGACTTTAAAGAGCTGGAGCGTGAAGTGCTGGAGTTTTCTAGACGTTCCCACCTGCTGCCAAGGCTGTGCTTCTTCCGTCTCCATCTTCTCCCAGTTTCCAAATCAGTAGCCGTGAACTTTCAATAATTGGTGGCTCCTATTTTTATTCTAGGAATAATGGATGTGCATAAGTGTGGACCATGTTCTTTTTACACTTCAACAAATATTCATCAGCATTTTAGAATTCTTCCTGACCATGAATGTGACCCAAATGGTGGTCCCCTCATTCCATAACATGTATCATATCTTATCCTTATGTTTATTCAATAAACTTTTGTTAAAAAAAACAAAAAAAGGGTCCATGTGTCCAACTATTGAATTGAGAAGTCAGTAAGCGAGCTCCCGTGAGTTTCTTTTCCAAATGTAAGATCCACAATTAAAATGCTTAAAGAAACATGCACACGCCGTGACCAACTTCAATAGAATTCAACATTTAATTTTCTATTTGCTTTCACTAAACCGTAAATGGGCGTGTGGAGTGTATATTTTCCAAAGTAATTTTACTTCTTAAAAATTCCTAGAAGGGAGATGTTTCCAAATGTCCCAAAATATAATTCCAAAATTTTCCTGCAATTACTAATACAATTAATTAGCTCAGATAATTCAAATTAGTTAAAATAAGAATTACTGGTTAATTTAAGCACAATTAGTAAAAACGGGAAAATACTGGACAATTAAGCACAATTCCCTCATTAATTTTAGCACAATAAACTAAGTGAAATGTAGAAAATATTGATTCATCAGCCGTCTGCCTAATACTCTCCACTCCCTACTGGAGCTCCCCCCCCCCTTGCCTTCTGTTGCATGCTGCTCCTTTTGTAGTGCCAAATTTTCTGACCAACTCCTCCTGTAGCTTATTTCTTTGAATTATTAATGAGCAAGTGGGAACTCCATTTTGTGGTATGCGTTTCCAGCTAAGGTTCACGTGAATTCCCTTCAAGCTTGCCATTCCAAACTCTTGTCTTCTTCTTCAATAATTCGAGTGGGCTCCCTCCAATTTTGCTGGACCGTCTGGTTAGTGAAGTCTGCTGTGTTAGCTGGACCGTGAGCTTTCTCGGTTGCTGGTTGTGATGAAGCTTTGCTGGATGATGATGGACCAAGAGTGAAAATGGTGGGCGTGTGGTGGCTGCACTGCTTTTGCTGACTACGAAGCTGCTGTGTGCTTCCATTTTCTCCATCTTTGCTGCCATCCTCTTCTCTACTCATACCATAAGCTGCCATGGTTGCTGGAATGTTATTCTGCAATGAATTACCGTGCAACACCTTTCCTTCCAGCCAACTACTGAATCAGTTACAGCAGTATCTTGGAGCTCTCTCTCTTCACGTGTGCATGCAGCGTTTGCTTCCCTTCTCTGTCCGTGTGTTCCTTCACTCAACTCAACCACTGCTTCTCCTTCTCTTCCGTTTCCATCACTGGACCAGGGCCGTGACACTCTTCTCTTCAAGCTCAGCTGCTGGACTTGGACGTTGTTGCTGGGTTGCCTCCGTGTGCTCTATTCCAAGTGAAGATCTAAAACCAAAAGCTTGTGTGGAGTGGAAGAGATGGACACAAGGCTGTTGTCCACGTGAATCCAAACTGCTGCATGGAGCTTTCTCTGCTGCCATTCACGTGTGCATGTTCCGCGTGCGACTGCCCATTTCTCTCCCAGACCAGTTGCTTTGCTGAGACTGGGAACACTCCTTACCGTCCAGCCAATTTCCAAAGCCTTCATTCAACTGTGTGCAGCTATCCAAGTTACTGCCGTGTTGTTTTCTTTCTTTTCCGTGGCAGCCATAGAAATGGTGAAATGTTCAATCACTCTTTTGGACGTGCAAGAGTAAGTACGGGGCCCTCCAAGCTTCTCCTGACCAAGCCTTTCTCCAATTTAATTAACATCACTTTCCAAATTGAAATGAAAGTAACAAATGATTTAAAAATCTTTTTAATATTCATGTAGGAGAGCTCCTGGACATCAGATTTCAACCAAATGGCAGGCCCCACTTTTGTTTTGGTGTCTCCCAATTCCTTCAAAAAGAAACAATAAAATATTCCTTCTTAGGCCGTGAGAAGTGATGAGTTGAAATGGCATTATTGATTTTTGCCAAAACAATTTGCTATGCCCGTGCAACACTTTAGTAATTTGGAATCCATTTTAGCTGTCTCCTCCGTTAATGCCATCATCAAAGAAAATTGATTCTTTAAGTGCCGTGTGGTGTGTGTTGGTTTCAAAACCAATTTTATTTCTTAAAATTAATCAATACAATGTGTAAATAAATATTCTTCTAAATGTCCCAAACTGTGTTTCCAAAATTTCCCTTGCAATCACTAATGCAAATAAATAACTCAAATAATTCAAATTAATTAAAATAAGAATTTTTGATCAAGTTAAGCACGATTAGCAAAAACGGGATAATATCGGACATTTAAGCACAATTTCCCGATTAAATTCGGTACATTAAACTAAGTGAAGTGAACAAGATAATGATTCATCACGGACGTTAAGGCGAGGGGGGTCCGAACAGGTCCGGGGTGGTTGCGGGGAACAAGGTCGGCGAGGGCCGGGGGTGCGAACCGGCCCGACGCGCAGCGGTCCGGCGGCGGGACGGACCGGCCTGGATGGCTGCCGTCGTGGGCCCCACGCAGTCCGGGCCGGCGGGGTCGCGGACGTTAAGGCGAGGGGGGTCCGAACAGGTCCGGGGTGGTTGCGGGGTTGTTGCAGGGTGGTTGCAGGGAAAAAGGTCGGCGAGGGCCGGGGGTGCGAACCGGCCCGACGCGCAGCGGTCCGGCGGTGGGACGGACCGGCCTGGATGGCTGCCGTCATGGGCCCCACGCAGTCCGGGCCGGCGGGGTCGCGGACGTTAAGGCGAGGGGGGTCCGAACAGGTCCGGGGTGGTTGCGGGGAACAAGGTCGGCGAGGGCCGGGGGTGCGAACCGGCCCGACGCGCAGCGGTCCGGCGGCGGGACGGACCGGCCTGGATGGCTGCCGTCGTGGGCCCCACGCAGTCCGGGCCGGCGGGGTCGCGGACGTTAAGGCGAGGGGGGTCCGAACAGGTCCGGGGTGGTTGCGGGGTGGTTGCAGGGTGGTTGCGGGGAACAAGGTCGGCGAGGGCCGGGGGTGCGAACCGGCCCGACGCGCAGCGGTCCGGCGGCGGGACGGACCGGCCTGGATGGCTGCCGTCGTGGGCGCCACGCAGTCCGGGCCGGCGGGGTCACGGACGTTAAGGCGAGGGGGGTCCGAACAGGTCCGGGGTGGTTGCGGGGTGGTTACAGGGTGGTTGCGGGGAACAAGGTCGGCGAGGGCCGGGGGTGCGAACCGGGCCGACGCACAGCGGTCCGGCGGCGGGACGGACCGGCCTGGATGGCTGCCGTCGTGGGCCCCACGCAGTCCGGGCCGGCGGGGTCGCGGACGTTAAGGCGAGGGGGGTCCGAACAGGTCCGGGGTGGTTGCGGGGTGGTTGCAGGGTGGTTGCGGGGAACAAGGTCGGCGAGGGCCGGGGGTGCGAACCGGCCCGACGCGCAGCGGTCCGGCGGCGGGACGGACCGGCCTGGATGGCTGCCGTCGTGGGCCCCACGAAGTCCGGGCCGGCGGGGTCGCGAACGTTAAGGCGAGGGGGGTCCGAACAGGTCCGGGGTGGTTGCGGGGTGGTTGCAGGGTGGTTGCGGGGAACAAGGTCGGCGAGGGCCGGGGGTGCGAACCGGCCCGACGCGCAGCGGTCCGGCGGCGGGACGGACCGGCCTGGATGGCTGCCGTCGTGGGCCCCACACAGTCCGGGCCCGCGGGGTCGCGGACGTTATGGCGAGGGGGGTCCGAACAGGTCCGGGGTGGTTGCGGGGTGGTTGCAGGGTAGTTGCGGGGAACAAGGTCGGCGAGGGCCGGGGGTGCGAACCGGCCCGACGCGCAGCGGTCCGACGGCGGGACGG
The DNA here is from genome assembly GCA_034642375.1 of Vigna nakashimae. NCBI lineage: Eukaryota > Viridiplantae > Streptophyta > Magnoliopsida > Fabales > Fabaceae > Vigna > Vigna nakashimae. Next base: position 160,986 of record CM067765.1, read on the forward strand.
ACCGGCCTGGATGGCTGCCGTCGTGGGCCCAACGCAGTCCGGGCTGGCGGGGTCGCGGACGTTAAGGCGAGGGGGGTCCGAACAGGTCCGGGGTGGTTGCGGGGTGGTTGCAGGGTGGTTCCGGGGAACAAGGTCGGCGAGGGCCGGGGGTGCGAACCGGCCCGACGCGCAGCGGTCCGTCGGCGGGACGGACCGGCCTGGATGGCTGCCGTCGTGGGCCCCACGCAGTCCGGGCCGGCGGGGTCGCGGACGTTAAGGCGAGGGGGGTCCGAACAGGTCCGGGGTGGTTGCGGGGTGGTTGCAGGGTGGTTGCGGGGAACAAGGTCGGCGAGGGCCGGGGGTGCAAACCGGCCCGACGCGCAGCGGTCCGGCGGCGGGACGGACCGGTCTGGATGGCTGCCGTCGTGGGCCCCACGCAGTCCGGGCCGGCGGGGTCGCGGACGTTAAGGCGAGGGGGGTCCGAACAGGTCCGAGGTGGTTGCGGGGTGGTTGCAGGGTGGTTGCGGGGAACAAGGTCGGCGAGGGCCAGGGGTGCGAACCGGCCCGACGCGCAGCGGTCCGGCGGCGGGACGGACCGGCCTGGATGGCTGCCGTCGTGGGCCCCACGCAGTCCGGGCCGGCGGGGTCGCGGACGTTAAGGCGAGGGGGGTCCGAACAGGTCCGGGGTGGTTGCGGGGTGGTTGCGGGGTGGTTGCGGGGAACAAGGTCGGCGAGGGCCGGGGGCGCGAACCGGCCCGACGCGCAGCGGTCCGGCGGCGGGACGGACCGGCCTGGATGGCTGCCGTCGTGGGCCCCACGCAGTCCGGGCCGGCGGGGTCGCGGACGTTAAGGCGAGGGGGTTCCGAACAGGTCCGGGGTGGTTGCGGGGTGGTTGCGGGGAACAAGGTCGGCGAGGGCCGGGGGTGCGAACCGGGCCGACGCGCAGCGGTCCGGCGGCGGGACGGACCGGCCTGGATGGCTGCCGTCGTGGGCCCCACGCAGTCCGGGCCGGCGGGGTCGCGGACGTTAAGGCGAGGGGGTCGGCGAGGGCCGGGGGTGCGAACCGGGCCGACACGCAGCGGTCCGGCGCCGGGACGGACCGGCCTGGATGGCTGCCGTCGTGGGCCCCACGCAGTCCGGGCCGGCGGGGTCGCGGACGTTAAGGCGAGGGGGGTCCGAACAGGTCCGGGGTGGTTGCGGGGTGGTTGCAGGGTGGTTGCGGGGAACAAGGTCGGCGAGGGCCGGGAGTGCGAACCGGGCCGACGCGCAGCGGTCCGGCGGCGGGACGGACCGGCCTGGATGGCTGCCGTCGTGGGCCCCACGCAGTCCGGGCCGGCGGGGTCGCGGACGTTAAGGCGAGCGGGTTCCGAACAGGTCCGGGGTGGTTGCGGGGTGGTTGCGGGGAACAAGGTCGGCGAGGGCCGGGGGTGCGAACCGGGCCGACGCGCAGCGGTCCGGCGGCGGGACCGACCGGCCTGGATGGCTGCCGTCGTGGGCCTCACGCAGTCCGCGCCGGCGGGGTCGCGGACGTTAAGGCGAGGGGGGTCCGAACAGGTCCGGGGTGGTTGCGGGGCGGTTGCAGGGTGGTTGCGGGGAACAAGGTCGGCGAGGGCCGGGGTGCGAACCGGCCCGACGCGCAGCGGTCCGGCGGCGGGACGGACCGGCCTGGATGGCTGCCGTCGTGGGCCCCACGCAGTCCGGGCCGGCGGGGTCGCGGACGTTAAGGCGAGGGGGGTCCGAACAGGTCCGGGGTGGTTGCGGGGTGGTTGCAGGGTGGTTGCGGGGAACAAGGTCGGCGAGGGCCGGGGGTGCGTCTTGATTTTGCCCAGGAGTGCAAAAGACTAAGTGTGGTCTATTTTGATGAGTCAATATTTTGTTCACTTCACTTAGCTTATTGTTCTAAAATTAATCAGGGAACTGTGTTTAAATGTCCGATATTTTTCCGTATTTGCTAATTGTGCTTAATTCGATCGGAAATTCTTATTTTAATTAATTTGAATTATCTGAGCTAATTATTTGTATTAGTAATTGCAGGGAAAATTTTGGAAATATAAATTGGGACATTTGGGAAAAATATTCACACACTGTGTTTGGAAGAAACTGTATTGCAGTGATTTAATCTGTGTGTTGATCTCTGATGAAATATTTTTTCTCAAATTTGTAGAAGCAAAATTGGCTTGGCAACATACACCACACGTAGAGCCCATTGGGAATTCCATTTTGCAAAGCTTTACTTTAGTTTATATTTTAATGAAGTGTTTTTGTAGTGCCATTGCTGCAACCAGAATTCGCACGGCCAACTCATACTAAAAGCCTATTCATTTTGCCAAATGATGAAGAATAATGGAGGGGACCACATTGGAAGGCAACCCACGGTTTTTGAAGGAAATTGGCATGCCACATGGATGAAGCATTCTCGGCAAAACACATACAAAATGGGAAGCTTAATTCTGTTGGTGGGAGACAACATAAAAGAGGTAGGGCCACCACCATTTGTTGAAGGAAAACCACATGAAGGAAATAAACACACGGCCAAAGCCATCTTCCATCTTCCATGTTACATGTTATATTTTATTAAATTAAAAGATGAAACTTGATGGCCACTTCACGGTATTTCACAACAAAATTGGACAACTTCTTCTCTTGCTTATGGGACAATAGAAATTTCTTTCATTCATGAAGAAGTGGCCAAAGAAAGGAAGCAAACTCACGGCCTTGGCTAGCATCATCACATGTTTTCATCACATTTTTCTTGGCTGCAACGTGAGGAAGCTTACATGCTACATCCAAGGCAAACATAGTAAGTCACTCCAACACAAGAGCACATATCCAGGAGAAGTGGGAGGCAGACACACATGTAGAGGAGAGCTTGATCGGCCAGCAGCAAACACAAGAAGCATTGATTTGGTCCAAGAAGAATTTGCAAGTCCAGCTGTCACTTGTTGATTGGAAGGGGGATGCATGTTTGGTTCAGAAACATCTCTTGGTACATGGGATTCTGGCGAGGATTAGGAAAAATGTTTTTCTTGAGCCAAGCAGAGGACAACAAGGAAAAAAAAGTGGACGGCCTTGAGAAGGGATCTATCTAACTCTCGGCAACTTCGGTTTTGAGGGGAGCTCTTGGTATATTTTCCATTATTCTACACACAGAGAGGGGGGACAGAGGAGTACACTGAGCATGGATTGAGGAAGGAGAAAGCAACTGGTGTGGCATACTGGAGGAGAAGCATACGGCTAGGAGGAAGCAGGCACCACACTTGTTTGTTCTTTTACTTTGAGTATTTTTACTTCAAGAGATCTGTAAAATATTTCTGATGATGAATGAATTGGTTGTTGTTTATTCCTCTTGTTGAATGATATTGCATCTTCATTTGATTTTCTGCATAATTATACAATCTCCATTCTGTAATTTGTGGGAAAGGGCACGGTTTTGTGTTGGACCAATGATTTAAGTTCATTTATTTTGCTTTAGCAGTAGAGTAGTACACTGCCGTCACCTAATCAGTAGAAAAACTCAAAAAGAAAGTTGTTTATTTGATAAGGGAGTTCTCGGTTTCTTTCATTTACAGAAGCAAGGTTTCACTTATTTTAGTTCCTTAGATGATAGAGAAGAGTAGGATGGTATAACTTAAAAGAAATGAACCAAAAAAAAAAAAATTGTCAAAATTGAGAAGAAGCTCTCGGTGTAGAGGAGAAGAGATCCGTGTGCAACTTTGGAGGTGTTGATTTGTTTTTGCTGGTTTTCTTTGCTGGAAAGTAGCTCACGTAAGGAGGAAGAGTAGGACTTGTTATGAAGAGGAGAAGTGATGAAACCGTGGTTGAACATGGAAGAAAGGAGTACATGGTTGGAAGAGAAGCATGAGTGCACGGCAATGTGGAATGGGCGTTAATGGGCGTTAGTTTCCAGCAGCAAATGAGGAGTATATTTCATTTAAATTGGAGAAGCAATTGGATTATTTAAGTGGAGAATGCAGCTGCAACAAGTCAGAAAGTTTAGATAGAAAACTAGTATGGTGGAGCCGTGGACAATTCTTTCATGTGAAGAAGAAGACAAAAGCTTTGGATGCATTTTTCAAGGATGAAGACTAATGTGAATGAAGGAGTGGCCCACGGCCTTTGATTGAATTTCTTTATCTTTTGTTTGGAATGGACATTGAATAGGAGTAATGGTTTAACGTAGATAGCCTTCTTGCTGAATGGTTTTCAATTGCTTTTTGCAAAAAGAGTGGACCATGTGTTTTCAATTGCTTTTACAAAAAGACTGGAATAGTGATTAAAATATGGTAGAAGTTGGAAGTTTATGGAATGGAGAAGAATGCAAATTGTTTTGACTTTGCTTGCAACACTTAAGTGTCTCACGGCCCAAAAGTTGTTTTTACAACCATTTCCAAATTTTTCAATTTCTTTTGGTAGATGAATTGGTCACGGTTAATAGTTGAGAAGTTTTACTGTCTTTCATTTCTTTTGCTTTAAAATATTTTACATCATATGTTGAAATGATTTTCTGTATTTTTGTTTATTGTATTTTGCTGCTGTCATTTTAATTCTGTTTCCATATTTGAATTTTGTTATTTTCTGTTTTTACTGCTTACTGTATTTTCGTTTTCTGTATTTTCGTTTTTCTGTATTTTCTGTTTTCTGTTCCAGATTTGTTTTTATTGTTTCATGTTGCTGTAATTTCGTTTTCACTGTACCAATTTCGTTTTTATTATTTTAATTTCATTTTACTGTCTTGAATTTTATTTCAACGCGTTTTAATTCAGTCGTGTTTTAATTTCATTCGCAACCCAAACTTTCACAAACCCCCCCCTACGTGTTGACCTGAGACTGAACCACATTTGGTCCTTGTGAGACGACCTAGGAGTCACTTCCTAGCACTGTACTGCATTTAAATTGCACATCAAATTTGATCGGCCGCGACAGCTGTATCAGGGTGCGAACCGGCCCGACGCGCAGCGGTCCGGCGGCGGGACGGACCGGCCTGGATGGCTGCCGTCGTGGGCCCCACGCAGTCCGGGCCGGCGGGGTCGCGGACGTTAAGGCGAGGGGGGTCCGAACAGGTCCGGGGTGGTTGCGGGGTGGTTGCAGGGTGGTTGCGGGGAACAAGGTCGGCGAGGGTCGGGGGTGCGAACCGGCCCGACGCGCAGCGGTCCGGCGGCGGGACGGACCGGCCTGGATGGCTGCCGTCGTGGGCCCCACGCAGTCCGGGCCGGCGGGGTCGCGGACGTTAAGGCGAGGGGGGTCCGAACAGGTCCGGGGTGGTTGCGGGGTGGTTGCAGGGTGGTTGCGGGGAACAAGGTCGACGAGGGCCGGGGGTGCGTCTTGATTTTGCCCAGGAGTGCAAAAGACTAAGTGTGGTCTATTTTGATGAGTCAATATTTTGTTCACTTCACTTAGCTTATTGTTCTAAAATTAATCAGGGAACTGTGTTTAAATGTCCGATATTTTTCCGTATTTGCTAATTGTGCTTAATTCGATCGGAAATTCTTATTTTAATTAATTTGAATTATCTGAGCTAATTATTTGTATTAGTAATTGCAGGGAAAATTTTGGAAATATAAATTGGGACATTTGGGAAAAATATTCACACACTGTGTTTGGAAGAAACTGTATTGCAGTGATTTAATCTGTGTGTTGATCTCTGATGAAATATTTTTTCTCAAATTTGTAGAAGCAAAATTGGCTTGGCAACATACACCACACGTAGAGCCCATTGGGAATTCCATTTTGCAAAGCTTTACTTTAGTTTATATTTTAATGAAGTGTTTTTGTAGTGCCATTGCTGCAACCAGAATTCGCACGGCCAACTCATACTAAAAGCCTATTCATTTTGCCAAATGATGAAGAATAATGGAGGGGACCACATTGGAAGGCAACCCACGGTTTTTGAAGGAAATTGGCATGCCACATGGATGAAGCATTCTCGGCAAAACACATACAAAATGGGAAGCTTAATTCTGTTGGTGGGAGACAACATAAAAGAGGTAGGGCCACCACCATTTGTTGAAGGAAAACCACATGAAGGAAATAAACACACGGCCAAAGCCATCTTCCATCTTCCATGTTACATGTTATATTTTATTAAATTAAAAGATGAAACTTGATGGCCACTTCACGGTATTTCACAACAAAATTGGACAACTTCTTCTCTTGCTTATGGGACAATAGAAATTTCTTTCATTCATGAAGAAGTGGCCAAAGAAAGGAAGCAAACTCACGGCCTTGGCTAGCATCATCACATGTTTTCATCACATTTTTCTTGGCTGCAACGTGAGGAAGCTTACATGCTACATCCAAGGCAAACATAGTAAGTCACTCCAACACAAGAGCACATATCCAGGAGAAGTGGGAGGCAGACACACATGTAGAGGAGAGCTTGATCGGCCAGCAGCAAACACAAGAAGCATTGATTTGGTCCAAGAAGAATTTGCAAGTCCAGCTGTCACTTGTTGATTGGAAGGGGGATGCATGTTTGGTTCAGAAACATCTCTTGGTACATGGGATTCTGGCGAGGATTAGGAAAAATGTTTTTCTTGAGCCAAGCAGAGGACAACAAGGAAAAAAAAGTGGACGGCCTTGAGAAGGGATCTATCTAACTCTCGGCAACTTCGGTTTTGAGGGGAGCTCTTGGTATATTTTCCATTATTCTACACACAGAGAGGGGGGACAGAGGAGTACACTGAGCATGGATTGAGGAAGGAGAAAGCAACTGGTGTGGCATACTGGAGGAGAAGCATACGGCTAGGAGGAAGCAGGCACCACACTTGTTTGTTCTTTTACTTTAAGTATTTTTACTTCAAGAGATCTGTAAAATATTTCTGATGATGAATGAATTGGTTGTTGTTTATTCCTCTTGTTGAATGATATTGCATCTTCATTTGATTTTCTGCATAATTATACAATCTCCATTCTGTAATTTGTGGGAAAGGGCACGGTTTTGTGTTGGACCAATGATTTAAGTTCATTTATTTTGCTTTAGCAGTAGAGTAGTACACTGCCGTCACCTAATCAGTAGAAAAACTCAAAAAGAAAGTTGTTTATTTGATAAGGGAGTTCTCGGTTTCTTTCATTTACAGAAGCAAGGTTTCACTTATTTTAGTTCCTTAGATGATAGAGAAGAGTAGGATGGTATAACTTAAAAGAAATGAACCAAAAAAAAAAAAATTGTCAAAATTGAGAAGAAGCTCTCGGTGTAGAGGAGAAGAGATCCGTGTGCAACTTTGGAGGTGTTGATTTGTTTTTGCTGGTTTTCTTTGCTGGAAAGTAGCTCACGTAAGGAGGAAGAGTAGGACTTGTTATGAAGAGGAGAAGTGATGAAACCGTGGTTGAACATGGAAGAAAGGAGTACATGGTTGGAAGAGAAGCATGAGTGCACGGCAATGTGGAATGGGCGTTAATGGGCGTTAGTTTCCAGCAGCAAATGAGGAGTATATTTCATTTAAATTGGAGAAGCAATTGGATTATTTAAGTGGAGAATGCAGCTGCAACAAGTCAGAAAGTTTAGATAGAAAACTAGTATGGTGGAGCCGTGGACAATTCTTTCATGTGAAGAAGAAGACAAAAGCTTTGGATGCATTTTTCAAGGATGAAGACTAATGTGAATGAAGGAGTGGCCCACGGCCTTTGATTGAATTTCTTTATCTTTTGTTTGGAATGGACATTGAATAGGAGTAATGGTTTAACGTAGATAGCCTTCTTGCTGAATGGTTTTCAATTGCTTTTTGCAAAAAGAGTGGACCATGTGTTTTCAATTGCTTTTACAAAAAGACTGGAATAGTGATTAAAATATGGTAGAAGTTGGAAGTTTATGGAATGGAGAAGAATGCAAATTGTTTTGACTTTGCTTGCAACACTTAAGTGTCTCACGGCCCAAAAGTTGTTTTTACAACCATTTCCAAATTTTTCAATTTCTTTTGGTAGATGAATTGGTCACGGTTAATAGTTGAGAAGTTTTACTGTCTTTCATTTCTTTTGCTTTAAAATATTTTACATCATATGTTGAAATGATTTTCTGTATTTTTGTTTATTGTATTTTGCTGCTGTCATTTTAATTCTGTTTCCATATTTGAATTTTGTTATTTTCTGTTTTTACTGCTTACTGTATTTTCGTTTTCTGTATTTTCGTTTTTCTGTATTTTCTGTTTTCTGTTCCAGATTTGTTTTTATTGTTTCATGTTGCTGTAATTTCGTTTTCACTGTACCAATTTCGTTTTTATTATTTTAATTTCATTTTACTGTCTTGAATTTTATTTCAACGCGTTTTAATTCAGTCGTGTTTTAATTTCATTCGCAACCCAAACTTTCACAAACCCCCCCCCTACGTGTTGACCTGAGACTGAACCACATTTGGTCCTTGTGAGACGACCTAGGAGTCACTTCCTAGCACTGTACTGCATTTAAATTGCACATCAAATTTGATCGGCCGCGACAGCTGTATCAGGGTGCGAACCGGCCCGACGCGCAGCGGTCCGGCGGCGGGACGGACCGGCCTGGATGGCTGCCGTCGTGGGCCCCACGCAGTCCGGGCCGGCGGGGTCGCGGACGGTAAGGCGAGGGGGGTCCGAACAGGTCCGGGGTGGTTGCGGGGTGGTTGCAGGGTGGTTGCGGGGAACAAGGTCGGCGAGGGCCGGGGGTGCGAACCGGCCCGACGTGCAGCGGTCCGGCGGCGGGACGGACCGGCCTGGATGGCTGCCGTCATGGGCCCCACGCAGTCCGGGCCGGCGGGGTCGCGGACGTTAAGGCGAGGGGGGTCCGAACAGGTCCGGGGTGGTTGCGGGGTGGTTGCAGGGTGGTTGCGGGGAACAAGGTCGGCGAGGGCCGGGGGCGCGAACCGGCCCGACGCGCAGCGGTCCGGCGGCGGGACGGACCGGCCTGGATGGCTGCCGTCGTGGGCCCCACGCAGTCCGGGCCGGCGGGGTCGCGGACGTTAAGGCGAGGGGGGTCCGAACAGGTCCGGGGTGGTTGCGGGGTGGTTGCAGGGTGGTTGCGGGGAACAAGGTCGGCGAGGGCCGGGGGCGCGAACCGGCCCGACGCGCAGCGGTCCGGCGGCGGGACGGACCGGCCTGGATGGCTGCCGTCGTGGGCCCCACGCAGTCCGGTCCGGCGGGGTCGCGGACGGTAAGGCGAGGGGGGTCCGAACAGGTCCGGGGTGGTTGCGGGGTGGTTGCAGGGTGGTTGCGGGGAACAAGGTCGGCGAGGGCCGGGGGCGCGAACCGGCCCGACGCGCAGCGGTCCGGCGGCGGGACGGACCGGCCTGGATGGCTGCCGTCGTGGGCCCCACGCAGTCCGGGCCGGCGGGGTCGCGGACGGTAAGGCGAGGGGGGTCCGAACAGGTCCGGGGTGGTTGCGGGGTGGTTGCGGGGAACAAGGTCGGCGAGGGCCGGGGGCGCGAACCGGCCCGACGCGCAGCGGTCCGGCGGCGGGACGGACCGGCCTGGATGGCTGCCGTCGTGGGCCCCACGCAGTCCGGGCCGGCGGGGTCGCGGACGTTAAGGCGAGGGGGGTCCGAACAGGTCCGGGGTGGTTGCGGGGTGGTTGCAGGGTGGTTGCGGGGAACAAGGTCGGCGAGGGCCGGGGGTGCGAACTGGCCCGACGCGCTGCGGTCCGGCGGCGGGACGGACCGGCCTGGATGGCTGCCGTCGTGGGCCCCACGCAGTCCGGGCCGGCGGGGTCGCGGACGTTAAGGCGAGGGGGGTCCGAACAGGTCCGGGGTGGTTGCGGGGAACAAGGTCGGCGAGGGCCGGGGGTGCGAACCGGCCCGACGCGCAGCGGTCCGGCGGCGGGACGGACCGGCCTGGATGGCTGCCGTCGTGGGCCCCACGCAGTCCGGGCCGGCGGGGTCGCGGACGTTAAGGCGAGGGGGGTCCGAACAGGTCCGAGGTGGTTGCGGGGTGGTTGCAGGGTGGTTGCGGGGAACAAGGTCGGCGAGGGCCAGGGGTGCGAACCGGCCCGACGCGCAGCGGTCCGGCGGCGGGACGGACCGGCCTGGATGGCTGCCGTCGTGGGCCCCACGCAGTCCGGGCCGGCGGGGTCGCGGACGGTAAGGCGAGGGGGGTCCGAACAGGTCCGGGGTGGTTGCGGGGTGGTTGCGGGGTGGTTGCGGGGAACAAGGTCGGCGAGGGCCGGGGGCGCGAACCGGCCCGACGCGCAGCGGTCCGGCGGCGGGACGGACCGGCCTGGATGGCTGCCGTCGTGGGCCCCACGCAGTCCGGGCCGGCGGGGTCGCGGACGTTAAGGCGAGGGGGTTCCGAACAGGTCCGGGGTGGTTGCGGGGTGGTTGCGGGGAACAAGGTCGGCGAGGGCCGGGGGTGCGAACCGGGCCGACGCGCAGCGGTCCGGCGGCGGGACGGACCGGCCTGGATGGCTGCCGTCGTGGGCCCCACGCAGTCCGGGCCGGCGGGGTCGCGGACGTTAAGGCGAGGGGGTTCCGAACAGGTCCGGGGTGGTTGCGGGGTGGTTGCGGGGAACAAGGTCGGCGAGGGCCGGGGGTGCGAACCGGGCCGACACGCAGCGGTCCGGCGACGGGACGGACCGGCCTGGATGGCTGCCGTCGTGGGCCCCACGCAGTCCGGGCCGGCGGGGTCGCGGACGTTAAGGCGAGGGGGGTCCGAACAGGTCCGGGGTGGTTGCGGGGTGGTTGCAGGGTGGTTGCGGGGAACAAGGTCGGCGAGGGCCGGGAGTGCGAACCGGGCCGACGCGCAGCGGTCCGGCGGCGGGACGGACCGGCCTGGATGGCTGCCGTCGTGGGCCCCACGCAGTCCGGGCCGGCGGGGTCGCGGACGTTAAGGCGAGCGGGTTCCGAACAGGTCCGGGGTGGTTGCGGGGTGGTTGCGGGGAACAAGGTCGGCGAGGGCCGGGGGTGCGAACCGGGCCGACGCGCAGCGGTCCGGCCGCGGGACCGACCGGCCTGGATGGCTGCCGTCGTGGGCCTCACGCAGTCCGGGCCGGCGGGGTCGCGGACGTTAAGGCGAGGGGGGTCCGAACAGGTCCGGGGTGGTTGCGGGGTGGTTGCAGGGTGGTTGCGGGGAACAAGGTCGGCGAGGGCCGGGGTGCGAACCGGCCCGACGCGCAGCGGTCCGGCGGCGGGACGGACCGGCCTGGATGGCTGCCGTCGTGGGCCCCACGCAGTCCGGGCCGGCGGGGTCGCGGACGTTAAGGCGAGGGGGGTCCGAACAGGTCCGGGGTGGTTGCGGGGTGGTTGCAGGGTGGTTGCGGGGAACAAGGTCGGCGAGGGCCGGGGGTGCGTCTTGATTTTGCCCAGGAGTGCAAAAGACTAAGTGTGGTCTATTTTGATGAGTCAATATTTTGTTCACTTCACTTAGCTTATTGTTCTAAAATTAATCAGGGAACTGTGTTTAAATGTCCGATATTTTTCCGTATTTGCTAATTGTGCTTAATTCGATCGGAAATTCTTATTTTAATTAATTTGAATTATCTGAGCTAATTATTTGTATTAGTAATTGCAGGGAAAATTTTGGAAATATAAATTGGGACATTTGGGAAAAATATTCACACACTGTGTTTGGAAGAAACTGTATTGCAGTGATTTAATCTGTGTGTTGATCTCTGATGAAATATTTTTTCTCAAATTTGTAGAAGCAAAATTGGCTTGGCAACATACACCACACGTAGAGCCCATTGGGAATTCCATTTTGCAAAGCTTTACTTTAGTTTATATTTTAATGAAGTGTTTTTGTAGTGCCATTGCTGCAACCAGAATTCGCACGGCCAACTCATACTAAAAGCCTATTCATTTTGCCAAATGATGAAGAATAATGGAGGGGACCACATTGGAAGGCAACCCACGGTTTTTGAAGGAAATTGGCATGCCACATGGATGAAGCATTCTCGGCAAAACACATACAAAATGGGAAGCTTAATTCTGTTGGTGGGAGACAACATAAAAGAGGTAGGGCCACCACCATTTGTTGAAGGAAAACCACATGAAGGAAATAAACACACGGCCAAAGCCATCTTCCATCTTCCATGTTACATGTTATATTTTATTAAATTAAAAGATGAAACTTGATGGCCACTTCACGGTATTTCACAACAAAATTGGACAACTTCTTCTCTTGCTTATGGGACAATAGAAATTTCTTTCATTCATGAAGAAGTGGCCAAAGAAAGGAAGCAAACTCACGGCCTTGGCTAGCATCATCACATGTTTTCATCACATTTTTCTTGGCTGCAACGTGAGGAAGCTTACATGCTACATCCAAGGCAAACATAGTAAGTCACTCCAACACAAGAGCACATATCCAGGAGAAGTGGGAGGCAGACACACATGTAGAGGAGAGCTTGATCGGCCAGCAGCAAACACAAGAAGCATTGATTTGGTCCAAGAAGAATTTGCAAGTCCAGCTGTCACTTGTTGATTGGAAGGGGGATGCATGTTTGGTTCAGAAACATCTCTTGGTACATGGGATTCTGGCGAGGATTAGGAAAAATGTTTTTCTTGAGCCAAGCAGAGGACAACAAGGAAAAAAAAGTGGACGGCCTTGAGAAGGGATCTATCTAACTCTCGGCAACTTCGGTTTTGAGGGGAGCTCTTGGTATATTTTCCATTATTCTACACACAGAGAGGGGGGACAGAGGAGTACACTGAGCATGGATTGAGGAAGGAGAAAGCAACTGGTGTGGCATACTGGAGGAGAAGCATACGGCTAGGAGGAAGCAGGCACCACACTTGTTTGTTCTTTTACTTTGAGTATTTTTACTTCAAGAGATCTGTAAAATATTTCTGATGATGAATGAATTGGTTGTTGTTTATTCCTCTTGTTGAATGATATTGCATCTTCATTTGATTTTCTGCATAATTATACAATCTCCATTCTGTAATTTGTGGGAAAGGGCACGGTTTTGTGTTGGACCAATGATTTAAGTTCATTTATTTTGCTTTAGCAGTAGAGTAGTACACTGCCGTCACCTAATCAGTAGAAAAACTCAAAAAGAAAGTTGTTTATTTGATAAGGGAGTTCTCGGTTTCTTTCATTTACAGAAGCAAGGTTTCACTTATTTTAGTTCCTTAGATGATAGAGAAGAGTAGGATGGTATAACTTAAAAGAAATGAACCAAAAAAAAAAAATTGTCAAAATTGAGAAGAAGCTCTCGGTGTAGAGGAGAAGAGATCCGTGTGCAACTTTGGAGGTGTTGATTTGTTTTTGCTGGTTTTCTTTGCTGGAAAGTAGCTCACGTAAGGAGGAAGAGTAGGACTTGTTATGAAGAGGAGAAGTGATGAAACCGTGGTTGAACATGGAAGAAAGGAGTACATGGTTGGAAGAGAAGCATGAGTGCACGGCAATGTGGAATGGGCGTTAATGGGCGTTAGTTTCCAGCAGCAAATGAGGAGTATATTTCATTTAAATTGGAGAAGCAATTGGATTATTTAAGTGGAGAATGCAGCTGCAACAAGTCAGAAAGTTTAGATAGAAAACTAGTATGGTGGAGCCGTGGACAATTCTTTCATGTGAAGAAGAAGACAAAAGCTTTGGATGCATTTTTCAAGGATGAAGACTAATGTGAATGAAGGAGTGGCCCACGGCCTTTGATTGAATTTCTTTATCTTTTGTTTGGAATGGACATTGAATAGAAGTAATGGTTTAACGTAGATAGCCTTCTTGCTGAATGGTTTTCAATTGCTTTTTGCAAAAAGAGTGGACCATGTGTTTTCAATTGCTTTTACAAAAAGACTGGAATAGTGATTAAAATATGGTAGAAGTTGGAAGTTTATGGAATGGAGAAGAATGCAAATTGTTTTGACTTTGCTTGCAACACTTAAGTGTCTCACGGCCCAAAAGTTGTTTTTACAACCATTTCCAAATTTTTCAATTTCTTTTGGTAGATGAATTGGTCACGGTTAATAGTTGAGAAGTTTTACTGTCTTTCATTTCTTTTGCTTTAAAATATTTTACATCATATGTTGAAATGATTTTCTGTATTTTTGTTTATTGTATTTTGCTGCTGTCATTTTAATTCTGTTTCCATATTTGAATTTTGTTATTTTCTGTTTTTACTGCTTACTGTATTTTCGTTTTCTGTATTTTCGTTTTTCTGTATTTTCTGTTTTCTGTTCCAGATTTGTTTTTATTGTTTCATGTTGCTGTAATTTCGTTTTCACTGTACCAATTTCGTTTTTATTATTTTAATTTCATTTTACTGTCTTGAATTTTATTTCAACGCGTTTTAATTCAGTCGTGTTTTAATTTCATTCGCAACCCAAACTTTCACAAACCCCCCCCCTACGTGTTGACCTGAGACTGAACCACATTTGGTCCTTGTGAGACGACCTAGGAGTCACTTCCTAGCACTGTACTGCATTTAAATTGCGAACCGGCCCGACGTGCAGCGGTCCGGCGGCGGGACGGACCGGCCTGGATGGCTGCCGTTGTGGGCCCCACGCAGTCCGGGCCGGCGGGGTCGCGGACGTTAAGGCGAGGGGGGTCCGAACAGGTCCGGGGTGGTTGCGGGGTGGTTGCAGGGTGGTTGCGGGGAACAAGGTCGGCGAGGGCCGGGGGTGCGAACCGGCCCGACGCGCAGCGGTCCGGCGGCGGGACGGACCGGCCTGGATGGCTGCCGTTGTGGGCCCCACGCAGTCCGGGCCGGCGGGGTCGCGGACGGTAAGGCGAGGGGGGTCCGAACAGGTCCGGGGTGGTTGCGGGGTGGTTGCGGGGAACAAGGTCGGCGAGGGCCGGGGGCGCGAACCGGCCCGACGCGCAGCGGTCCGGCGGCGGGACGGACCGGCCTGGATGGCTGCCGTCGTGGGCCCCACGCAGTCCAGGCCGGCGAGGTCGCGGACGTTAAGGCGAGGGGGTTCCGAACAGGTCCGGGGTGGTTGCGGGGTGGTTGCGGGGTGGTTGCGGGGAACAAGGTCGGCGAGGGCCGGGGGTGCGAACCGGGCCGACGCGCAGCGGTCCGGCGGCGGGACGGATTGGCCTGGATGGCTGCCGTCGTGGGCCCCACGCAGTCCGGGCCGGCGGAGTCGCGGACGTTAAGGCGAGGGGGGGTCCGAACAGGTCCGGGGTGGTTGCGGGGTGGTTGTAGGGTGGTTGCGGGGAACAAGGTCGGCGAGGGCCGGGGGTGCGAACTGGCCCGACGCGCAGCGGTCCGGCGGCGGGACGGACCGGCCTGGATGGCTGCCGTCGTGGGCCCCACGCAGTCCGGGCCGGCGGGGTCGCGGACGTTAAGGCGAGGGGGGTCCGAACAGGTCCTGGGTGGTTGCGGGGTGGTTGCAGGGTGGTTGCGGGGAACAAGGTCGGCGAGGGCCGGGGGTGCGAACCGGCCCGACGCGCAGCGGTCCGGCGGCGGGACGGACCGGCCTGGATGGCTGCCGTCGTGGGCCCCACGCAGTCCGGGCCGGCTGGGTCGCGGACGTTAAGGCGAGGGGGGTCCGAACAGGTCCGGGGTGGTTGCGGGGTGGTTGCAGGGTGGTTGCGGGGAACAAGGTCGGCGAGGGCCGGGGGCGCGAACCGGCCCGACGCGCAGCGGTCCGGCGGCGGGACGGACCGGCCTGGATGGCTGCCGTCGTGGGCCCCACGCAGTCCGGGCCGGCGGGGTCGCGGACGTTAAGGCGAGGGGGGTCCGAACAGGTCCGGGGTGGTTGCGGGGTGGTTGCAGGGTGGTTGCGGGGAACAAGGTCGGCGAGGGCCGGGGGTGCGAACCGGCCCGACGCGCAGCGGTCCGGCGGCGGGACGGACCGGCCTGGATGGCTGCCGTCGTGGGCCCCACGCAGTCCGGGCCGGCGGGGTCGCGGACGTTAAGGCGAGGGGGGTCCGAACAGGTCCGGGGTGGTTGCAGGGTGGTTGCGGGGAACAAGGTCGGCGAGGGCCTTTTTGATGAGCTGTCGCGGCCCCACAAAATTTGTGCATAAAAGAATGCAGTATAGGGTAGGAAGTGACTCCTAGGTCGTCTCTCAAGGACCAATTTCGGTTCAGTCTCAGATCCAACACGAAGTGGGGGGGGTTATGGTTTTGGTTTTGTGCGGATAAAATTAAACACGACTGAATTTAAAAACACGACTAAAATTAAAAAAAACGTTGAAATAAATTTTAACGACGGTAAAAGACGGTAAAAATAGACAATGAAAAAATTACGCAGTGTTGGAAATTAAAACATGGAACAGTAAATATGCGAGAAAACAAAATAACAATGTAATTAAAATTTACCAAAAGCTTCAGTAAAAATAAACCGTAAAAACGACTCTTGAAAATAACATGACCAGTAAAACACAATGACAGAATTTAACGGTGCAGAAAATATTAAACGGTAAAATACAACAAATAAAATAAAAACACTTAATTGAAAATGGAATTCACCGAAGATTCAACACTTAATAATTGGTACAGATGAAAATGAAATAGCAAACTGTAAAAAACCTCTACTGAACCACACCCTTCAGAAATAAAATTCTACAACATTTGTGCACTGTGAAAATGAAAATCCAGAGCCCCGGGAAGAGAAGGCAACGAGAGACCACACTTAGTCTTTTGCACTCCTGGGCAAAATTAAGACGCAAATCAAGGAATGGTTCAAAGGACTTTCAGGAAGGTGACACAAATGCAGCAGACAGAAAAATAAAACTCAAAAGAAAGTAAATAGAATTTACATAGTTCTCAAGAAATCTGGATAAGGAAAAGATGTAGACATTATCCAACACAAAATCATGGAAAGCATATACTCACAGAAATTCATCCAAGCAATTCAATACACGGAAAAATAATCAATCAGCTTAAGAGGTGATTTAAAAATAACATAACCTCACAGATGCACTAACAGTGTTTCTCTCAAGTGTTTAAGGTAAATCAATGTCACTCAATGCACTCAAGAAAGCAAACACAATCAGACTTGGCAAGTTTCTAATTATCAAAACTTAAAACATATGCATGTTCGGATCCAAAGGTCTTTACTGGGTTGTAATGGGGCCAAGGACAGGGGAGGATAAAATATAGATAAGTAGCTACAACTCAGAAGAAATAGAGGTGTACTAGGGCAAAAATGTAGACACAGTGAAATCTCACCCAAACCTCTAATTCAATCCTCTTCTCGACTCCATTATTCACAAAATTATTTTTCAATTTTTCTCTTTTTCTCATCATTTTTTTTTTTTTAATCACACAACAGGATATAAATTATCATTTTAAAACATGATGAGGAACCAACTAGCCAATTCATCAGAATTCCCAAGGAGACCACACTTATTCTCAAAATACTTCTATAGCTCCAGACTTTCCTAAGGTTAAGGTAATCATTTGTTTTTCACTTAGGATCAGTGTATGAGCTTCAACACAAAGAAATATATACAGTATAGGCTCAAAGGGGTTATCAAAGGATAATAACAAGGTAGGCTTATTTGGCTAAAGAGGCTCAAGAACAAAAATGCCTTTATCACGTCTGAACATGCATATCAATCAAGTATATCAAAAAGAATCAAGCCAAGGCATATGTGCAAGCAATCAAGATACATGTCACACAAGAAAGAACATAAAGTGGCTCAAATCTCACACAGGGTATTCGTCACAATCAAATCAACCTCTTAAACACATAATCATGTTTCCAAGCAGAGAAAAGCAAGGATTTCAAACTATAAGCATTAATCAAGTGAAGGAAAAATCTACAACTTAAACATCATCCAGAAATCAAGAGAAAAATGTAAAATTTATTGCACACAAAACTCGATAAAAATAACTTAAAAGAGAAAAAATTAACACTCAAAAACAAAAAATTTAACACACAAAATACAATCTAACAGAAAAATCAGAATTTCTCCCCAGTAGACCACACTTAAATCACACAATGTCCTCAGTGTGTTACAATCATCAGATGATCAATTTCAGAGCAGTCAAAAAATATAGACAAGTGCAATAAAAAGTTAGGAAAAATGGGAAGAAATTTTTCAGTAACATCCATCAGCAGATGTTATCAGGGACATCCATCAGCAGATGTCTAAAACACCTAGCACCCATCAGAAGATGCTAATTAATTTTTTTTTTTTTTATTTATTTATTTATTTATTTTTTTATTATTTTTTTTTATTTTATTTTATTTTTTTTTTTTTTTTAAAAAAAATGATGACCTGTACTGTGACAACAGTTTCGGTGGGAATGACCGAAACTGTTGCTACAGTGGAAAGCAATTTGGCTATAAATGGCCCGCTCCTCCACGTCCAGCGCCATTTCCTGACTTCTACTCTCTCTGCTCTCTCTCTTCTCTCTCTACCCTCTCTTCTCTCTCTACCCTCTCTTCTCTCGAGCGTCTGGAATCTCTACGGAGCCTCTGCCCCGGTGCCATCTGAAAGTGTACGAGCCCTGCAAGGAGCCTCTGCCACCGTGCCAACTGAAGAGTCTGAGATCCGCGAGGAGCTTCTCTGCCAGCTCTACTACTCCAGGTAAGTCCTCTGCTCCTGGATCTGCCTTTCTTTCTGCTAGCTTTACTTTCTTTCCGTCCTTTACCGCTTTTCCTGCTTTACATTCCTCTTGCCTGCTCTCCCTCTTTATTTCCTGCTTTCTTGTTTCTCCTTTTCCTTTTTTTCCAGATCTTTCATTTTTTTTTTCTTTTTCTGCTTTCTTTTCCTGCTTTCATTTAAGCCTTCAGTTCCTTCTTTATTTTCAGCTCTTATTCGCTTTCTTCTTCACCTGCTAAACACTTAAAACACATAAAACACAATTGTCTTAAAACTTAAGGGGTATATCGGCTGGAAACCAGACGTTAATCTCCCTTCGATTGAAGGTATGGCAGAGACAATCGGGTAGAACAACGCCACGTACCCCACTTAAAACTAAAACACAGAAACTGAATATACAAGAACAATATGGACAAGGACACTGGACGTAGATCTGTTTAGGACCCTTTTGCAAGGACCGTGAAACAGATCTGAGACCAAAAACTGAAACATCAAATACAGACTGGACAAAATAAATCTAAAAGGAAACAAGAACAAATAAATAAAGAAAATACAGAACTAAGAATCTAATTTTTTTATGCTCTTTTTTTTTTTTATGTTATGCTTATTTTTCTTGTTTTTGTTCTTTTTACATTTATTTATTTTTTATTTATGTATTTGTATATTACGAGAGGAAGGATGAGTGAAATGGAATCAGAGAGATATACCAGTCAACGATGGCGTCCTACAGATGATCAGATCACGATGATGACCAAAATCTACAACTATGGGGTCACACACCCAAGCCGAGCGCAAGTCGTCGAGATCGCGTCTCGACTAAGGACCTTCGGCGAAGCCACTGAATACAACGTGCACTGCTGGTTTAACAACCATGGCAATCGGGTCAGGCGCTGGCAAGCGGAGATAGACCCCACAGGCACTCTCTTTTCACAACTGCCGCTATACATGTACGGTAAGAACTCTCATCATACCTCCATTGAAATTTTTTCACTTCCTCTTCTATTATTAACACATGTTTTTTATTTTTTTATTTTTTATTTTTTATTTTTTGTTTGAAAGAAAACAACTGGGTGATAATGAGGGCACCGAGGCTGCTGAATTTGTTTCCCGTTCCGATCATCATCGATGACGACAGAAATGAACGAGAAATTCCTCCACCAAAGCCTCCGCTCGTGACTTTTCGAACCAGAGCTCCCTCAACGGAGCTCTCCCTTAGACCACCACAACCAGCTCGAGAATTCTTCCAGTTTTAGTGTTTTATGTTTTTTTTTTTTTATATGTTTTTGCTGGCCGAGCGTGGCCAGAATTAAGGACTGTAATATGAACAATTAATTTTTTTTTTTTTGTTGTTTTTATTTTTTATGTTTTTATTTATTATGGTGTGTAATATTAACGATCAGAAATGATCGAACAACTTTATTTATGTTTTTATGTATTTTATTTTAATAATCAATGTAAGACAGAATGTTTACTGCGAATTTGTTATGTTTCAATAAATGCACTCAGATTAGTGTCTCAGTTAAAACTTCACTTCTCTGCCTTTACATGTTAATTATGCACTTGTGTTGATTTTTTTATGTTTTTTTTTTATTATAACAAAAAACTAAATAAATAAATAAAAACAGAACACATATTAACGAAACAAAAGACCTAATACTGAATCAAAATATCAAACCAAATAAAACACATATTTCAAAAATAGCAAACAAAACACATATTTACAAAACATACATTAACAAAATAACAGACCTAAAACAGAACATAATTTTTTTTTTTTAATTCATGCTCACAATTTAAAAATGAAATAAACACAACCATGAAAACACATCAGAAAAGCTAAATAATATGTACATAATGAGGAAAAAGAGTGCTCCCTGGTCATGGTGGCAGTTGCCAATTCTGGACTATCAGTGAGATATCTTCCACCTCAGGATCCGGCGAAGATGTCTTCAGGAGCAGCTCGCCCAGTACTGCCCTCTCACTCAAATCAAGACTTTTCTTCCTTCTTCTCCGAGCAAGTTGTTGAATCAACAAAATCAGGAGCCTTCTGTCCACCAGCAGTTGTTGAGTCTGTGACATCGGAGTAATAAGAGAAATAGCAGTATACTTTCCTTCATCTATCATTGTTTCCTCTATGTCAGTACCTGTATTCTCATTTACTTTTGTAACCTGGTCATCAAACTCATAATCAATAGCATCTGTTATGAATTTAGAATCTGTTTGTAACACATAATCAATTTCAATACAAATCGGGCAAGAACCAGATTCACAATCACATTCACAATTCTCAGAAAACTGAGTCAGATCAATGTTTTGTTCTAACTCTATCATGTTATGCGATTGCAAAATTCCTGTCTCAAAATCAATATTGACATATGCATCATCAACAAAATCCACATTCAGTGCAAAGCTATTATCAATGGAAATTTCATCACTGTAATCATGTTCATTCAACACAACATTTATACCAATGGTTTCAGAGACTAATACTGAATCAAAAACTTCAGAATTGTCAATCAAGTCTGTATCAGTTTCAATCCTAAAACCTGTAGAATCATTGTGCAACAAATCACAAGCAATTGAATGTATAGGTAGATCTGGTAAAGAGCTTGTAATCTCAGTTTCAGAATAAACATGTTTTTGTTCAGAATAAATTTTCTCATGAATTTCCAATTCATCAACTGCACATTCAAGTTGAGGTACGTTTACCTCCACGGGGGAAGATAAGAATGGTCTACCTGTCTGGTCCTTAAAATAATCATCAACAGTCTCAAGTGCAAGAGTGGGATCATAGAAAGGTAGGAAAGTGGGTGTAGTAGTAAACTCATAGCTTTGCTCCCCATCTTCTATGTTGATGCCACTATCATCTTGAAAGTGTTGAGTGGCCATCTGCCCGATCTGATCAGTCAGCTTCTGAATGGCAGCTTGAGTTTCCATGCTCTCTTGCTTGAACTGCATGTTCCCTTCCTGAAACTGAATGTTCTGCATGGTCATCTGCTCCAATAACTCCTTCAATGTAGGTTCAGAAGTTGAAGGCTGAGAAGCTACTTGGGCAGGCGCATTGATGAACCAATATTTTCCTCACTTCACTTAGTTTATTGTACTAGAATTAATCAGGGAATTGTGCTTAATTGTCCAGTATTTTTCCGTTTTTGCTAATTGTGCTTAATTTGACCAGAAATTCTAATTTTAATTAATTTGAATTATTTGAGTTAATTATTCGCATTAGTAATTGCATGGAAAATTTTGGAAATAAATTTGGGACATTTGAATGTTAAATGAGAAATGACAATTGAGCCAAATTCATCTCAGCCATTTGACTTTTCGCTGGTTGCTGTGTGAATTTTGTGTCAACTTGTTTGTCCTCGTTCGAGTTCAATTCTTATCCGTTTTGCATGCAGTTTTTTTTCATAGTTTCGTATGGATGTCTATTTTCATGTATAGTTGTTCGTTTGTTAAAATTCATTTTGTGCTGTTCCCAGTATTTTGTTTACTCTCCTATGTCAGTCCAGTGATTACTGTGTGAGTGTTCTAAAATGTTTGCATTGTTTGCTTGATGTTTAGTACTTGTGGTGGCTGGAATTTATCATTGGACAATGCATCTCATAGCCACAAAAAGAAATTAAATGTGGTTCTAGACTCTTAATTGGTTGCAAAGAGTTCCAAATTGTTTTGAGCTGAACAAAACTACACATTCAGAATTTATGCAAAATGAAGTCTGCTGCCACATTTCAATTGTTACCGCCTACACCTCCAATTCTTATGTTAATTCATTTTCTTTTCAATTGGCTTGGAAGAAGTTGTGCCACGGATGGGTTCCACTTTTAGTGATTGAAGCAAATTTGCTAAGGACAAAATATATCACACATACAACGGCACATGGAAATCAAATTCTGAATTTTGTCAATGCTTCATGGCCCACATGGAAGAGAATTATATTTTAATTCCATGTTGAAAGCACATTCCAAAGCCTTTAGCATAAAAGAGGGGGCCAAAAGTCACGGTTTAGTTGGGAGGAACTCCAAAATGAAGTGCTAAATTTTTATTGAATTAATAAAAGTGGTCTTACAGTCCATTCACTTTGGCTAATGTGCAGATTTTCCATTACACATAGGACAACTTATTTTGGCAGCTGGAAACGTGACTAAGCAAATTGGAGAAAGTCACAAGGAACATGTTTCAACCTATGGGGTCCATCCATCACTTGGAAAATGATTTTTTTTTCATTTGAGAAGAGAAACATCAACAGAGGAGGACGGACAACGGCTGGTTTCTCAACACAGCAAGCTTACGTCCAAGTGCAAGAGAAGCTCTCGGAAGTTTGTTTAAATGGGAGAAGTCCAAGGGAAAGATGGAAGTGATTGAAGGGCAGCTGGTCCATTTGAGAAAGACACCTACATGGTCTTGGTTCACTTGAAGCTGCAACGTTCAAGGGAGAAGAGTTATGGAGGTGCAGCCAAGGCACGGTGATAGTAGAAGCATTCACGCTGGTCCGGAAGCAAGCAGCTGAAGAGAGAAAGATGACGTCCAGCTGAGATGGAAGAAAGAAGGACTTCCACAGCCTAGTTCAACAAGGTGGCATCAAGGAGATGCAGTGCCCACACAGTCACGTCCCTTTGGAGCAGCTGGAAATTAGAAGTGGCACAAGGAAGAGAAGATGAGAGCAAAGAGTGTCACAGCTGCCATGTACAGTAGCTCACGGATGATTACAGAGATGTCACGGCAGCAGAACCAGCTGTCCTCAACAAGCACACTGCCATGGCTGGAATCCAGTTGAAGAGAAGAAGCATGAGCAATCCAGCAGCTTAGAGACCGTGGAAAAAGAGAAGGCCAAGCATCCAGCACCCTTGAAGATCACGGCTTAGTCCAGCAAAAGAAGCCACCGAGAATGGAGGGGTCTACCTAATTTATTTATTGTTTTTTTTTAGCACATGAAAGAATGTAATAGTGGGAGACTCACGGGTGGAAGGACACACAGAGACAAGCATGTCTCTCAATTCCAAAATTGAAAAGGTGGTGCCCTGAGTGTATAAAAGAGGGGGTAGGAGAGTTGCAGAGGAAGGAGGGTAGATTAGTAGAATATCAGAGATTTTAGTAGTAGAATCTAGAGTAGTTTAGGAACCCCTCACGGTCCCTGGAAGAGGCTCTTGCCTCTTCTTCTTTCAAAGCTCTCTGTAATTTATTTTCAACTGTGCCAAAATATAGTTTTCATTTCTGAATGTGTCACTTTTGCTCGTTTCCTTTTTGCTGTCCAGAATTTTAATTTAAGTGTTCAATTTGTGATGAATTCCATTTTCAGTTAAATGTTTTTATCTGTTAAATTTATCGTTCAGTATTTTCTGTACTGTTAAATTCAGTCATTGCTTTTTACCGTTCAGTTTATTTTCAATGTCATTTTTACGAATTATTTTTACTGATGTCTTGGAGAAATTTTAATTACACTGTTGTTATGTTTTCTGTATATTTATTGTTACATGTTTTAATTTCAAACACTGCGTAATTTTCCGTTTTGTGATTTTACTATCTTTTACCGTTTGGTTTTACCGTCATTAAAATTTATTTCAACGTTTTTCAAATTCAGTTGTGTTTTCTTTTAAATTTTATTTATCGCACAAATCATCCACAAACCCCCCCCCCCACTTCGTGTTAAATCTAAGACCGAACCACAAATATTGGTCCTTGTGAGACGACCTAGGAGTCACTTCCTAGCTTATACTGCATTATTTATCTGTATAAAATTTGTATGACCGCGACAGTCGTATCACGCATCATACTGCTGACTCTGATATTGCTGAACTGGTGGAACCGGCTCCCAAAGGGAGCTCTCAGGAATTTGAGGATGATCCATATTTTTCTCAGTATTAAAATCAGCACAAGAATCAGAGTAATATGCAGAAAGAGAATCATAATTACAGGCACTTGTAGAATAAGCACTATTCACAAAATTAAAATAGGTAGACATGGAAAATAAAAATAAAAACTAAAAACTAAAAATTATAAAACAGATAAAACACAACACATTTATACATGCAATACGTACACAAGACAGAACAAATTTTTTATTTTTATTTTAATTAACAGACAAAATACATATGACACGCATACAAAACAAATAGAACATCACAACACAACACAAGATAAAGCATAACACAATTAATCATGCTACAGGCACAAACAAGACAGAACATCAACAGTAAAATATTTTTTTTTTAAATATAGCAACTAAATACAGAACACAGCACAATAAAATATAAAAGACAAAACATATATTAACACAACATAATCGAAAAACACAACAAAAATCTAAAACAAAAAACCTGGAACTGAAGTGACAACGCCGCCAAAATTTGCTGAAGGTGTCGTTGTCGCCTACAAAAATATACAAGACAAAACACACAAAACAAACATATTAACAGAACAAAACTTTATACAACAAAAATCTAAAACCAAACCGTTATTGATTGGTCCCCGGCAACGGCGCCATTTTTTGATGAACGGGTCGCACCGCTCACAAAAATTGTTTGCACGAAAATATGCAGTATAGACTAGGAAGTAACTCCTAGGTCGTCTCTCAAGGACCAATATTGTGGCGGTTCAGTCTCTGATTTTTTACACACGAAAGGGGGGGGTTTGATGATGTTTTGTGCAGATAAAATTAAACACGACTGAATTAAAAAACGTTGAAATAAATTTTAAAGACAATAAAAATAAACGGTAAAAGACGGTAAAAACGAAAAGCGGTAAATTGAGAAACGGTAAAATTAAACGTAGAAGTAAAAAAAACATCAGTGAAAATACATTGATAGAAAATAAACCGTAAAAATAACATTTGAAAATAAAATGATCTGAAAAATACATTGACATAATTTAACGGTGTAGAAAAACATTAAACGGTAAAATAGAAGAGACGGTAAAATTAAAAGCACTGAACTGGAAAAGAAATTCATCAAAACTTTCAACACTTAAATTAAAATGACTGAATAGTGAAGATAAAAATAAAATGGACAAACTGTTTTAATTGCTGTAATAGACTACATCTTCAGAAATAAAATTCTACATTGCACTGTTTGGAGTTGAAACTGAGAACCTCTGGAAGAGAGGCACCGAGAGTCTACACTACTCCTAAGATCTACTACTAAAATCTACTTCTCAAATCTCTGCCTCTGGCTCCCCTTTTATTGCCAACTCTCTGGACCAACTGTATGTCATTTCTTCATTCCAGCCAGCTTTCCCGTGACTTCTCCATTTGAGCCTTGGTTCTCTGTCTGTTTGTGTAGTTGGAAGACTTTCTTCCATTCCTTTCACGTAGGAAAATAGGTGGGGGCCCTCCGTTCTTGTCATCATTGCTCACGGCTTCATTCTCCCTGCCAGACCGCGAGCTTCTTCTGCTGGAATGGGGAACCGAGAGCTCCATGTCCGTGCACTTCATTGGTTCTTCACGTGACCATGCTGCTGGTCGGACCGTGGCTGGAGGTGCTGGTGCTTGCTTCTTCCAACTGGTGTGGACATTAGTGTTGCTTGTTGCTCCACTCCAAGGTGGCTGGATGGTTGATTCATGTTGTGCCCTTGTGTGGGTGATGCATCTCTCCAAGCGGAAAGAATGTGTAAAAGCCAAATCCAAGCTGCTGGATTCTCTCAAGGAAGACCGTGAATGCCTCCCCATTTTTGCTTTGACCGAGAACACCACTTTTGGCCATCTCTCTTTGGCACTGCTGCTGGAAATGTCGTGAGCGTCTCTTCCCAATGGCTGGACCTGATGTATCACTTCTTTGCTGGACCGTGAGTTTTCCTCCTCCAAACGTGAGCTGCTGCATCCGTTGGCTACTTGTTGTCTTCTTCATCCATTTCCAACTCTGGACCAGCTGTTGCACCATTTCTTCAACAAAATAATTCAGCCTTCCACTCTTCTCTCTTTTTTTTACGTGAGATGTAGCCACAAAATAAAGAAATCTGTGAGGTGGTCCCTTCTCCATCCAGCTTCAGGTGTTTACATTTCATAACAAAATTCTCCAAGACTATATGGTGGCTCCCATTTCACGTGTGCAGCCCATGTATCTCCTTTTATCCATTTTTTAGTGATAAATGTTATTGTGGCAGCTAGCACCTAATATTGTATTTCCTTTTCCCATCTTGTACCACTTCTTCATAAGCATTTCCAATCAAGGTCTTATCCGTGTGATGTGTGCTTTGCTGCCAACGTGGATTGGTCATGGATCATGCTATTCATTTGATAAAAAAACCGTGGGCTGTAATTTCAACATGGTGGCCCCATCTTTTGTTATTTAATGGAACTTTGGATATTCAAAAGAGATAAGGACCGTGTGCTTATGACAATAATTCAGCACTTCATTTGGAATTCTTCCATGTGGCCGTGAGATGGTATACAATGTGGTAGGCCATGTGCAAGGTGTATGTGAATTAGCATAAAACCTTTCCAAAATGTAACGTGGTCCCCTCCATAATATGTTGTCTCCCATTCAGTTTGCAAAGTGAAAGAAAATTTCATGTGCCGTGAATTTGCTTCTTCTATGCCAAAACCGTGAGGTACTTGGAATGTGGTGGCCCCTCCTTCAACTTAAATGTTTTTGCTCTTTGGCTGTACAAAAAATAAGGAGAGGCCGTGTGCTTTCCAACAAAAAATGCTTAATCTATGTGAATGTTCCAGCCAAGAAAACTCCTTCACGTTAATTGTCTTCAATGTGGTCATAGCTTTGATGCACCATTTCTTTCAAACCAAAAAGATGAGTTACGTATCAATTGGACATGTAGCCGTGACATTGGCTTAAAATGTGGCAACCATGCAAATTCTTCTTTAAAATTTATGTCACATTTATCTTGAAGTCCCAAAACATTTCCAAAATTTTCTCTGCAATTAATAATGAAAATAATAAGCTCAGATAATTCAAATTAATTAAAATAAGAATTTCTGATCGAATTAAGCTCAATTCAGTAAAATGTGAAAATACTTGACAATTAAGCACAATTCCCTGATTAATTTTAGCACAGTAAACTAAGTGAAGTGAAGAAAATAATGATTCATCACCGGGGGTCGCGCAGCGGTCCGGCGGCGGGACGGACCGGCCTGGATGGCTGCCGTCGTGGGCCCCACGCAGTCCGGGCCGGCGGGGTCGCGGACGTTAAGGCGAGGGGGGTCCGAACAGGTCCGGGGTGGTTGCGGGGTGGTTGCAGGGTGGTTGCGGGGAACAAGGTCGGCGAGGGCCGGGGGTGCGAACCGGGCCGACGCGCAGCGGTCCGGCGGCGGGACGGACCGGCCTGGATGGCTGCCGTCGTGGGCCCCACGCAGTCCGGGCCGGCGGGGTCGCGGACGTTAAGGCGAGGGGGGTCCGAACAGGTCCGGGGTGGTTGCGGGGTGGTTGCAGGGTGGTTGCGGGGAACAAGGTCGGCGAGGGCCGGGGGTGCGAACCGGCCCGACGCGCAGCGGTCCGGCGGCGGGACGGACCGGCCTGGATGGCTGCCGTCGTGGGCCCCACGCAATCCGGGCCGGCGGGGTCGCGGATGTTAAGGCGAGGGGGGTCCGAACAGGTCCGGGGTGGTTGCGGGGTGGTTGCAGGGTGGTTGCGGGGAACAAGGTCGGCGAGGGCCGGGGGCGCGAACCGGCCCGACGCGCAGCGGTCCGGCGGCGGGACGGACCGGCCTGGATGGCTGCCGTCGTGGGCCCCACGCAGTCCGGGCCGGCGGGGTCGCGGACGTTAAGGCGAGGGGGGTCCGAACAGGTCCGGGGTGGTTGCGGGGTGGTTGCAGGGTGGTTGCGGGGAACAAGGTCGGCGAGGGCCGGGGGTGCGAACCGGCCCGACGCGCAGCGGTCCGGCGGCGGGATGGACCGGCCTGGATGGCTGCCGTCGTGGGCCCCACGCAGTCCGGGCCGGCGGGGTCGCGGACGTTAAGGCGAGGGGGGTCCGAACAGGTCCGGGGTGGTTGCAGGGTGGTTGCGGGGAACAAGGTCGGCGAGGGCCGGGGGTGCGAACCGGGCCGACGCGCAGCGGTCCGGCGGCGGGACGGACCGGCCTGGATGGCTGCCGTCGTGGGCCCCACGCAGTCCGGGCCGGCGGGGTCGCGGACGTTAAGGCGAGGGGGGTCCGAACAGGTCCGGGGTGGTTGCGGGGTGGTTGCAGGGTGGTTGCGGGGAACAAGGTCGGCGAGGGCCGGGGGTGCGAACCGGGCCGACGCGCAGCGGTCCGGCGGCGGGACGGACCGGCCTGGATGGCTGCCGTCGTGGGCCCCACGCAGTCCGGGCTGGCGGGGTCGCGGACGTTAAGGCGAGGGGGGTCCGAACAGGTCCGGGGTGGTTGCGGGGAACAAGGTCGGCGAGGGCCGGGGGTGCGAACCGGGCTGACGGGCAGCGGTCCGGCGGCGGGACGGACCGACCTGGATGGCTGCCGTCGTGGGCCCCACGCAGTCCGGGCCGGCGGGGTCGCGGACGTTAAGGCGAGGGGGGTCCGAACAGGTCCGGGGTGGTTGCGGGGTGGTTGCAGGGTGGTTGCGGGGAACAAGGTCGGTGAGGGCCGGGGGTGCGAACCGGGCCGACGGGCAGCGGTCCGACGGCGGGACGGACCGGGCTGGATGGCTGCCGTCGTGGGCCCCACGCAGTCCGGGCCGGCGGGGTCGCGGACGTTAGGGCGAGGGGGGTCCGAACAGGTCCGGGGTGGTTGCGGGGTGGTTGCGGGGAACAAGGTCGGCGAGGGCCAGGGGTGCGAACCGGGCCGACGCGCAGCGGTCCGGCGGCGGGACGGACCGACCTGGATGGCTGCCGTCGTGGGCCCCACGCAGTCCGGGCCGGCGGGGTCGCGGACGTTAAGGCGAGGGGGGTCCGAACAGGTCCGGGGTGGTTGCGGGGAACAAGGTCGGCGAGGGCCGGGGGTGCGAACCGGGCCGACGCGCAGCGGTCCGGCGGCGGGACGGACCGGCCTGGATGGCTGCCGTCGTGGGCCCCACGCAGTCCGGGCCGGCGGGGTCGCGGACGTTAAGGCGAGGCGGGTCCGAACAGGTCCGGGGTGGTTGCGGGGAACAAGGTCGGCGAGGGCCGGGGGTGCGAACCGGGCCGACGCGCAGCGGTCCGGCGGCGGGACGGACCGGCCTGGATGGCTGCCGTCGTGGGCCCCACGCAGTCCGGGCCGGCGGGGTCGCGGACGTTAAGGCGAGGGGGGTCCGAACAGGTCCGGGGTGGTTGCGGGGTGGTTGCAGGGTGGTTGCGGGGAACAAGGTCGGCGAGGGCCGGGGGTGCGAACCGGGCCGACGCGCAGCGGTCCGGCGGCGGGACGGACCGGCCTGGATGGCTGCCGTCGTGGGCCCCACGCAGTCCGGGCCGGCGGGGTCGCGGACGTTAAGGCGAGGGGGGTCCGAACAGGTCCGGGGTGGTTGCGGGGTGGTTGCAGGGTGGTTGCGGGGAACAAGGTCGGCGAGGGCCGGGGGTGCGAACCGGTCCGACGCGCAGCGGTCCGGCGGCGGGACGGACCGGCCTGGATGGCTGCCGTCGTGGGCCCCACGCAGTCCGGGCCGGCGGGGTCGCGGACGTTAAGGCGAGGGGGGTCCGAACAGGTCCGGGGTGGTTGCGGGTTGGTTGCAGGGTGGTTGCGGGGAACAAGGTCGGCGAGGGCCGGGGGTGCGAACCGGGCCGACGCGCAGCGGTCCGGCGGCGGGACGGACCGGCCTGGATGGCTGCCGTCGTGGGCCCCACGCAGTCCGGGCCGGCGGGGTCGCGGACGTTAAGGCGAGGGGGGTCCGAACAGGTCCGGGGTGGTTGCGGGGTGGTTGCAGGGTGGTTGCGGGGAACAAGGTCGGCGAGGGCCGGGGGTGCGAACCGGGCCGACGCGCAGCGGTCCGGCGGCGGGACGGACCGGCCTGGATGGCTGCCGTCGTGGGCCCCACGCAGTCTGGGCCGGCGG
Source organism: Vigna nakashimae (assembly GCA_034642375.1). NCBI lineage: Eukaryota > Viridiplantae > Streptophyta > Magnoliopsida > Fabales > Fabaceae > Vigna > Vigna nakashimae. Next base: position 191,265 of record CM067765.1, read on the forward strand.
GTGATACGACTGTCGCGGTCATACAAATTTGATTGCAGATATGAATGCAGTATAGTTACTAGGAAGTGACTCCTAGGTCGTCTCTCAAGGACCAATTTGTGTCGGTTCAGTCTCAGATTTTTCACGAAGTGGGGGGGGGGTTTGTGGATGTTTTTGACACAGAAAAATAAAATAGATTGAAAAACAACTGAATTTAAATAAAACAGAATTTAACAACACTGAAGTAATTTTTAACGATAGTAAAATCAAGAAAGTAATAGACGGTAAAAACGGAAAACGGTAAACATGGAACAGTAAATATTCAGAAACGGTAAATTGAAAACGATAAAATTAAACGATGCAGAAAATACTAAATAGTAAAATAAAAGAGGCGGTAAAATTAAAAACACTTCACTGAAAATGAAATTTGTCAAAGATTCGCATTTGCAATAACAGTAATTGTGCAGAAAATGGTAAATGAGAAGAAAATTCAACGAACATTGATTTGAAAATGCAAACTGGAAATTACAAGATTCATGGAAACGGTAACTAAAAGAAATTCAAAACCTCCCCAATAGGGGAGGAGAAAACCAAGCCAGAAACCTAACTTCTACTCTAGAAATCTACTCTAAAATCTAACTTCCAAGTGTGCTCTGCTGCTGCCAATTTATAACCACTTCTCTTAACAAAGTCTCCTGATTTCCTTCTTCATTTCACGGACCTTGTCTGCTTATGGGTTTGTCCTAATTGGCAACTCCTGTTTTGGGGAATTTCTCCCACCAATTTGCTCCTAGTCGTGCCAAAAGAGGTCCTCTATGTGGTGTCCGTTTGCTTAGGTTTTGCTTAGGCTTCCCCCCATTCACGCAAATTCCTTTCAACCGTGTGCCCCACTCCAAACTGTTGTAGCTTCCTCTGCTGTGCATGCTGGATGTTGTTGTTACTGCACGTGAAGCTGTTGGACCGTGGCTACTCCAGCTCTTTGCCGAGAACTCCCTTCTTCATTCTAAGAATCCACTTTTCTCCCTGGACATGTGCTGGAACGTAACTCTCCAAGTGCTGCTGGTGTTGTTGCCTTTGCTTCCATTTTCCAGCTCCTTGCTCACGGCTTCTTCTTCTTCAACTAGATTAAGATTGTGGAGCATCTCCTTTACTGGACCAGCAGTTGGACATGTGGGTCTTCTCTACTGGTGGCTGCTCCAAGCTAGACGTCTTCTTCCCCAAATGCTGGGCAATGAGCTGCTGCCAAGCCAGGAAGACCGTGAGCCTTTACGTGGTGTGGCCGTGGACTCCTCTTCAATAAAATTCTGCACTTGATTTTGGAGATCCTTCATGCGGACAAGAGCTTCCAACGTGGCCCCTCCTCTTCCAATAACCGTGAGCTTTTCCAACATGGTGGCTCCCACTCTTTGATTTCAATTAAGAATGGCCGTGAGCTTCTTTGGTTGCTTTTCTCAAATAATAGACAATTAAAATGCAATTCACGTTCCAAGCTATGCCATTAGAAAACCGTAGGTGGTCCCATGATTGTCCCCTTTATCACTTTACAAAACCAAGAAAGGAACATCCCATTTTGTGTGCAGCCGTGAACTCCCTCTGGACATTTTATTTCATCACTTTTGACAAAGCAAAAGGGGGCCGTGTGATTCCAAACTAATGTGGTCCCTCCTCCTCTTATGTGGCATACTTTTCAATTTTGTTTAATATGTTTGGTGCTACATTTCATACGTGAATTGTCACATATTCTTCCAAATTAATTGAGAACCGTGAGCACTTGCAAGGTGGTGGTCCCCTCCTTCATTCCAAACCAAAAGAATTGTTGAAGCTCGTAGCAGTTTTGGACGTGCAAAAATATTTGAGGCCGTGTGGCATGTCTTCTAATTCATCATATTTCTACGAGAAATGAGCTACCAAGTGGGCCAATATTAGTGTTAAATCCCTGAGTGTTGGGAGGTCTTAGCACCGTCCAATGATCAATTCCAGCTACCACAAGTATCAAACAACAAGCAAACAATGCAAACAATTTAGAAGTCACTCAAACAGTAAACACAAGACTGACATAGAGGAGTAAAAAAAATACTGGGAATAACACAAAACGAATTTGAACAAAATAAAAACTATACGTGAAAATAGACATCCAGACGAAACTATGAAAAAACATTGCATGGAAAACAGATAAGAATTGATCTCGAACAAAGACACACAAGTTGACACAACATTCACGCAGCACTGTGCGAAAATTGAAATAGCTCAGATGTATTGGGCTCAATTGCCATTTCTCAATTAACCTTAAAATGTCCCAAAATATTATCCAACAATTTTCCTAAAATTAATAATGCAAATAATTAATCTCAGATAATTCAAATTAATTAAAATAAGAATTTCTGATCAAATTAAGCACAATCAGTAAAAACGGGAAAATACTGGACAATTAAGCACAATTCCCCAATTAATTCTAGTACAATAAACTAAGTGAAGTGAAGAAAATATTGATTCATCAAAATAGACCACACTTAGTCTTTTGCACTCCTGGGCAAAATTAAGACTCAAATCAGGGAATGGTTCAAAGGACTTTTAGGAATGGTGACAAAAAACTCAGCAGAGAGAAAAATAAAAACTCGCAAGAAAACAAACAGAATTTACAGAGTTCTCAATAATTCTAGACAGATAAAAGAAGTAGAAAATGTCCAACACGTAATCAAGAAAAGCAGATACTTATAGAATTTATCCGAGCAATTCAATACGTAGCAAAATAATTAATAAGCTTAAGAGGTGCTTTAAAAATAACAAAACCTCACAGATGCACTCACAGTGTTTCTCTCAAGTGTCTAGGGTAAAGAATTTTCAACTCAATGCACTCAAGAAAGCAAACACAAGCAGACTTGGCAAGTTTCTAATTATCAATACTTAAAACATATGCATGTCCGGATCCAAAGGTCTTTTATGGTTGTAATGGGGCCAAGGACAGGGGAGGATAAAATTTGGATAAGTAGCTACAACTCAGAAGAAATAGAGGAGCAATGGGGAATAAGTAGAAATACAATAAAATTTCACCCAACCTCTAATTTGATCCTCTTCTCGACTCCATTATTCACAAAATTATTATTCATTTTTTTCCATCATTTTTTTCTCTTTTTCATCCTGTCTCTTTTATTTTCTCTCTTTATCACACAACAGGATAGAATTCATATTTTCAGAACAAGATGAGGAACCAACTAGCCAATTTATCAAAATTCCCAAGAGACCACACTTATTCACAAAATACTTCTATAGCTCCAGACTGTCCTAAGGTTAAGGTAATCACAATTTGTTTTTCTTAGGGCTAGTGTATAAGCTTTAAAACAAAGAAATGGGGAAAGTATAGGCTCAAAGGGGTTATCAAAGGATAATATCAGGGTAGGCTTATTTGGCTAAAGAGGCTCAAGAAATAAAATGCCTTTATCATTTCTAAACATGCATATAAATCAAGTATATCAAAAAGAATCAAGCCAAGGCATATGTGCAAGCAATCAAGAGACATATCACACAAGAAAGAACATTAAGTGGCTCAAATCTCACACAGGGTATTCGTCATAATCAATTCAACCTCTTAAACATCATATCATCTTCCCAAGTAGAGAAAAGCAAGGATTTCAAACTATAAGTATTAATGAAGTGAAGGAAAAAATCTACAACTTAGACAAAATCCAGAAATGAAGAGAAAAATGTAAAATTTATTGCACACAAAAACTCGAAAAAAATAACTCAAAACAAAAAAAATAAAAAAAATTTAACACTCAAAAACAAAAAATTTCACACACAAAACAAAGAAAATTCAAAATCTCTCCCAATAGACCACACTTAAACTACACATTGTCCTCAATGTGTTCTAGGCATGTCATCAGCAATCAAAACAGTAAACATATCATGGACAAGTGCAATAAAGTAGGAAAAAGGGAGAGAAAGAAAATTGCAAACTCCCGCAGGTTATGGTGGAAGTTGCCAATTTTGGACTTGTAGGGAGATGTCTTCCAACTTAGATTCCAGCTTGGACGTTTTGAGGACGAACTGTTTCATCCTCCAGATCTGATCGAGCAGTGAAATGTCTTCCACAGCTGGATCCAAGCAGTGATTGTTGATGAGCCGGTTCAGCAGGTGCCTATTGAACTTTGATTTGTCAGTGTTTGCACCTATGTTTTCCACTGTGGGTGCATGTTGGTCCAATTCATCTGTACCTCCTGCAATAGGGTTAGTGCAATATGGTTCTACAGAAATTACATGCAGGGGTACAACACCCAAATCCAGTGTAACAGGCTGAACCTTAGATACATCCTCAAAACACGAATCAATTTCAAAATTAGAAACCATATTAATCGCAGACTCAGATTCATGTTCAATGCATGGAGAATAATTATTCGAATGTGATAGTAAAAAACGGTTCTCATCATGCACAGAGGAAAAATTAAAATCAGACTCAACAACTATATAATCATCAGCATACCAATCAACAGCATAATCAACAGAATAATCAATTTGTGGTATGCTTCCCTCCACTTCCTTGAAGATTTCTAAAGTGTGGGAAGATGAAGGTGGTCTACCTGGTTCAGGATTACTGCTTACTTCTGCCGGGTCCCCAAAATTTTCATCAGTCTCCTCAGGTACAAGAGTGGCCATCTGCCTGATCTGATCACTCAGATTCTGCATGGCAGCTTGAGTTTCCTGCTGGAACTCCATGCTCTCTTGCTTGAACTGCATGTTCCCTTTCTGAAACTGAATGTTCTGCATTGTCATCTGCTCTAGTAACTCCTTTAATGTAGGTTCAGAAGTAGAAGGCTGAGGAGTTATTTGAATAGGAGAATCATACTGCTGACTCTCATATTGTGGAACTGGCTCCCAAAGAGAGCTCTCAGAAATTGGATGATGGAACATATTGTTCTCATCATAAAAATCAGCAGATTTAAAATCAAAGTAATATGCAGAATAAGAATCATAATCACAGACATTGGCAGAATAAGCATTATTCACAACATTAAAATAGGTAGACATGGAAAAATAAAAAGTAAAAACTAAAAACTAAAAATTACGAATCAGATAAAACAAAACACATTTATACATGCTACAAGCACACACAAGACAGAACATCAATAGTAAAAATTTTTAATTAATTTTTTTAATTAACAGACAAAATATATATGACACGCATACATAAGATAAAACACAACACAATAAAAATATAAAAGACAAAACAATATAAAAGACAAAACATATATTAACACAACATAATCGAAAAATACAGCAAAAATCTAAAACGAAAAACCTGGAACTGAAGTGACAACGCCGCCAAAATTTGTTGAAGGTGTCGTTATCGCCTGCAAAAATATACAAGACAAAACACACAAAACAAACATATTAACAGAACAAAACTTTATACAACAAAAATCTAAAACCAAACCGTCATTGGTCCCCGGCAACGGCGCCAAAATTTGATACGACTGTCGCGGTCATACAAATTTGATTGCAGATATGAATGTAGTATAGTTACTAGGAAGTGACTCCTAGGTCGTCTCTCAAGGACCAATTTGTGTCGGTTCAGTCTCAGATTTTTCACGAAGTGGGGGGGGGGGTTGTGGATGTTTTTGACACAGAAAAATAAAATAGATTGAAAAACAACTGAATTTAAATAAAACAGAATTTAACAACACTGAAGTAATTTTTAACGATAGTAAAATCAAGAAAGTAAAAGACGGTAAAAACGGAAAACGGTAAACATGGAACAGTAAATATTCAGAAACGGTAAATTGAAAACGATAAAATTAAACGATGCAGAAAATACTAAATAGTAAAATAAAAGAGGCGGTAAAATTAAAAACACTTCACTGAAAATGAAATTTGTCAAAGATTCGCATTTGCAATAACAGTAATTGTGCAGAAAATGGTAAATGAGAAGAAAATTCAACGAACATTGATTTGAAAATGCAAACTGGAAATTACAAGATTCATGGAAACGGTAACTAAAAGAAATTCAAAACCTCCCCAATAGGGGAGGAGAAAACCAAGCCAGAAACCTAACTTCTACTCTAGAAATCTACTCTAAAATCTAACTTCCAAGTGTGCTCTGCTGCTGCCAATTTATAACCACTTCTCTTAACAAAGTCTCCTGATTTCCTTCTTCATTTCACGGACCTTGTCTGCTTATGGGTTTGTCCTAATTGGCAACTCCTGTTTTGGGGAATTTCTCCCACCAATTTGCTCCTAGTCGTGCCAAAAGAGGTCCTCTATGTGGTGTCCGTTTGCTTAGGTTTTGCTTAGGCTTCCCCCCATTCACGCAAATTCCTTTCAACCGTGTGCCCCACTCCAAACTGTTGTAGCTTCCTTTGCTGTGCATGCTGGATGTTGTTGTTGCTGCACGTGAAGCTGTTGGACCGTGGCTACTCCAGCTCTTTGCCGAGAACTCCCTTCTTCATTCTAAGAATCCACTTTTCTCCCTGGACATGTGCTGGAACATAACTCTCCAAGTGCTGCTGGTGTTGTTGCCTTTGCTTCCATTTTCCAGCTCCTTGCTCACGGCTTCTTCTTCTTCAACTAGATTAATATTGTGGAGCATCTCCTTTACTGGACCAGCAGTTGGACATGTGGGTCTTCTCTACTGGTGGCTGCTCCAAGCTAGACGTCTTCTTCCCCAAATGCTGGGCAATGAGCTGCTGCCAAGCCAGGAAGACCGTGAGCCTTTACGTGGTGTGGCCGTGGACTCCTCCTCAATAAAATTCTGCACTTGATTTTGGAGATCCTTCATGCGGATAAGAGCTTCCAACGTGGCCCCTCCTCTTCCAATAACCGTGAGCTTTTCCAACATGGTGGCTCCCACTCTTTGATTTCAATTAAGAATGGCCGTGAGCTTCTTTGGTTGCTTTTCTCAAATAATAGACAATTAAAATGCAATTCACGTTCCAAGCTATGCCATTAGAAAACCGTAGGTGGTCCCATGATTGTCCCCTTTATCACTTTACAAAACCAAGAAAGGAACATCCCATTTTGTGTGCAGCCGTGAACTCCCTCTGGACATTTTATTTCATCACTTTTGACAAAGCAAAAGGGGGCCGTGTGATTCCAAACTAATGTGGTCCCTCCTCCTCTTATGTGGCATACTTTTCAATTTTGTTTAATATGTTTGGTGCTACATTTCATACGTGAATTGTCACATATTCTTCCAAATTAATTGAGAACCGTGAGCACTTGCAAGGTGGTGGTCCCCTCCTTCATTCCAAACCAAAAGAATTGTTGAAGCTCGTAGCAGTTTTGGACGTGCAAAAATATTTGAGGCCGTGTGGCATGTCTTCTAATTCATCATATTTCTACGAGAAATGAGCTACCAAGTGGGCCAATATTAGTGTTAAATCCCTGAGTGTTGGGAGGTCTTAGCACCGTCCAATGATCAATTCCAGCTACCACAAGTATCAAACAACAAGCAAACAATGCAAACAATTTAGAAGTCACTCAAACAGTAAACACAAGACTGACATAGAGGAGTAAAAAAAATACTGGGAATAACACAAAACGAATTTGAACAAAATAAAAACTATACGTGAAAATAGACATCCAGACGAAACTATGAAAAAAAATTGCATGGAAAACAGATAAGAATTGATCTCGAACAAAGACACACAAGTTGACACAACATTCACGCAGCACTGTGCGAAAATTGAAATAGCTCAGATGTATTGGGCTCAATTGCCATTTCTCAATTAACCTTAAAATGTCCCAAAATATTATCCAACAATTTTCCTAAAATTAATAATGCAAATAATTAATCTCAGATAATTCAAATTAATTAAAATAAGAATTTCTGATCAAATTAAGCACAATCAGTAAAAACGGGAAAATACTGGACAATTAAGCACAATTCCCCAATTAATTCTAGTACAATAAACTAAGTGAAGTGAAGAAAATATTGATTCATCAAAATGCCCCACGCAGTCCGGGCCGGCGGGGTCGCGGACGTTAAGGCGAGGGGGGTCCGAACAGGTCCGGGGTGGTTGCGGGGTGGTTGCAGGGTGGTTGCGGGGAACAAGGTCGGCGAGGGCCGGGGGTGCGAACCGGCCCGACGCGGAGCGGTCCGGCGGCGGGACGGACCGGCCTGGATGGCTGCCGTCGTGGGCCCCACGCAGTCCGGGCCGGCGGGGTCGCGGACGTTAAGGCGAGGGGGGTCCGAACAGGTCCGGGGTGGTTGCGGGGTGGTTGCGGGGTGGTTGCGGGGAACAAGGTCGGCGAGGGCCGGGGGTGCGAACCGGGCCGACGCGCAGCGGTCCGGCGGCGGGACGGACCGGCCTGGATGGCTGCCGTCGTGGGCCCCACGCAGTCCGGGCCGGCGGGGTCGCGGACGTTAAGGCGAGGGGGGTCCGAACAGGTCCGGGGTGGTTGCGGGGTGGTTGCGGGGAACAAGGTCGGCGAGGGCCGGGGGTGCGAACCGGGCCGACGCGCAGCGGTCTGGCGGCGGGACGGACCGGCCTGGATGGCTGCCGTCGTGGGCCCCACGCAGTCCGGGCCGGCGGGGTCGCGGACGTTAAGGCGAGGGGGGTCCGAACAGGTCCGGGGTGGTTGCGGGGTGGTTGCGGGGAACAAGGTCGGCGAGGGCCGGGGGTGCGAACCGGGCCGACGCGCAGCGGTCCGGCGACGGGACGGACCGGCCTGGATGGCTGCCGTCGTGGGCCCCACGCAGTCCGGGCCGGCGGGGTCGCGGACGTTAAGGCGAGGGGGGTCCGAACAGGTCCGGGGTGGTTGCGGGGTGGTTGCGGGGAACAAGGTCGGCGAGGGCCGGGGGTGCGAACCGGGCCGACGCGCAGCGGTCTGGCGGCGGGACGGACCGGCCTGGATGGCTGCCGTCGTGGGCCCCACGCAGTCCGGGCCGGCGGGGTCGCGGACGTTAAGGCGAGGGGGGTCCGAACAGGTCCGGGGTGGTTGCGGGGTGGTTGCGGGGAACAAGGTCGGCGAGGGCCGGGGGTGCGAACCGGGCCGACGCGCAGCGGTCCGGCGGCGGGACGGACCGGCCTGGATGGCTGCCGTCGTGGGCCCCACGCAGTCCGGGCCGGCGGGGTCGCGGACGTTAAGGCGAGGGGGGTCCGAACAGGTCCGGGGTGGTTGCGGGGTGGTTGCGGGGAACAAGGTCGGCGAGGGCCGGGGGTGCGAACCGGGCCGACGCGCAGCGGTCCGGCGGCGGGACGGACCGGCCTGGATGGCTGCCGTCGTGGGCCCCACGCAGTCCGGGCCGGCGGGGTCGCGGACGTTAAGGCGAGGGGGGTCCGAACAGGTCCGGGGTGGTTGCGGGGTGGTTGCGGGGAACAAGGTCGGCGAGGGCCGGGGGTGCGAACCGGGCCGACGCGCAGCGGTCCGGCGGCGGGACGGACCGGCCTGGATGGCTGCCGTCGTGGGCCCCACGCAGTCCGGGCCGGCGGGGTCGCGGACGTTAAGGCGAGGGGGGTCCGAACAGGTCCGGGGTGGTTGCGGGGTGGTTGCGGGGAACAAGGTCGGCGAGGGCCGGGGGTGCGAACCGGGCCGACGCGCAGCGGTCCGGCGGCGGGACGGACCGGCCTGGATGGCTGCCGTCGTGGGCCCCACGCAGTCCGGGCCGGCGGGGTCGCGGACGTTAAGGCGAGGGGGGTCCGAACAGGTCCGGGGTGGTTGCGGGGTGGTTGCGGGGAACAAGGTCGGCGAGGGCCGGGGGTGCGAACCGGGCCGACGCGCAGCGGTCCGGCGGGGGGCGGACCGGCCTGGATGGCTGCCGTCGTGGGCCCCACGCAGTCCGGGCCGGCGGGGTCGCGGACGTTAAGGCGAGGGGGGTCCGAACAGGTCCGGGGTGGTTGCGGGGTGGTTGCGGGGAACAAGGTCGGCGAGGGCCGGGGGTGCGAACCGGGCCGACGCGCAGCGGTCCGGCGGCGGGACGGACCGGCCTGGATGGCTGCCGTCGTGGGCCCCACGCAGTCCGGGCCGGCGGGGTCGCGGACGTTAAGGCGAGGGGGGTCCGAACAGGTCCGGGGTGGTTGCGGGGTGGTTGCGGGGAACAAGGTCGGCGAGGGCCGGGGGTGCGAACCGGGCCGACGCGCAGCGGTCCGGCGGCGGGACGGACCGGCCTGGATGGCTGCCGTCGTGGGCCCCACGCAGTCCGGGCCGGCGGGGTCGCGGACGTTAAGGCGAGGGGGGTCCGAACAGGTCCGGGGTGGTTGCGGGGTGGTTGCGGGGAACAAGGTCGTCGAGGGCCGGGGGTGCTAACCGGGCCGACGCGCAGCGGTCCGGCGGCGGGACGGACCGGCCTGGATGGCTGCCGTCGTGGGCCCCACGCAGTCCGGGCCGGCGGGGTCGCGGACGTTAAGGCGAGGGGGGTCCGAACAAGTCCGGGGTGGTTGCGGGGAACAAGGTCGGCGAGGGCCGGGGGTGCGAACCGGGCCGACGCGCAGCGGTCCGGCGGCGGGACGGACCGGCCTGGATGGCTGCCGTCGTGGGCCCCACGCAGTCCGGGCCGGCGGGGTCGCGGACGTTAAGGCGAGGGGGGTCCGAACAGGTCCGGGGTGGTTGCGGGGTGGTTGCGGGGAACAAGGTCGGCGAGGGCCGGGGGTGCGAACCGGGCCGACGCGCAGCGGTCCGGCGGCGGGACGGACCGGCCTGGATGGCTGCCGTCGTGGGCCCCACGCAGTCCGGGCCGGCGGGGTCGCGGACGTTAAGGCGAGGGGGGTCCGAACAGGTCCGGGGTGGTTGCGGGGTGGTTGCGGGGAACAAGGTCGGCGAGGGCCGGGGGTGCGAACCGGGCCGACGCGCAGCGGTCCGGCGGCGGGACGGACCGGCCTGGATGGCTGCCGTCGTGGGCCCCACGCAGTCCGGGCCGGCGGGGTCGCGGACGTTAAGGCGAGGGGGGTCCGAACAGGTCCGGGGTGGTTGCGGGGAACAAGGTCGGCGAGGGCCGGGGGTGCGAACCGGGCCGACGCGCAGCGGTCCGGCGGCGGGACGGACCGGCCTGGATGGCTGCCGTCGTGGGCCCCACGCAGTCCGGGCCGGCGGGGTCGCGGACGTTAAGGCGAGGGGGGTCCGAATAGGTCCGGGGTGGTTGCGGGGTGGTTGCGGGGAACAAGGTCGGCGAGGGCCGGGGGTGCGAACCGGGCCGACGCGCAGCGGTCCGGCGGCGGGACGGACCGGCCTGGATGGCTGCCGTCGTGGGCCCCACGCAGTCCGGGCCGGCGGGGTCGCGGACGTTAAGGCGAGGGGGGTCCGAACAGGTCCGGGGTGGTTGCGGGGTGGTTGCGGGGAACAAGGTCGGCGAGGGCCGGGGGTGCGAACCGGGCCGACGCGCAGCGGTCCGGCGGCGGGACGGACCGGCCTGGATGGCTGCCGTCGTGGGCCCCACGCAGTCCGGGCCGGCGGGGTCGCGGACGTTAAGGCGAGGGGGGTCCGAACAGGTCCGGGGTGGTTGCGGGGTGGTTGCGGGGAACAAGGTCGGCGAGGGCCGGGGGTGCGAACCGGGCCGACGCGCAGCGGTCCGGCGGCGGGACGGACCGGCCTGGATGGCTGCCGTCGTGGGCCCCACGCAGTCCGGGCCGGCGGGGTCGCGGACGTTAAGGCGAGGGGGGTCCGAACAGGTCCGGGGTGGTTGCGGGGTGGTTGCGGGGAACAAGGTCGGCGAGGGCCGGGGGTGCGAACCGGGCCGACGCGCAGCGGTCCGGCGGCGGGACGGACCGGCCTGGATGGCTGCCGTCGTGGGCCCCACGCAGTCCGGGCCGGCGGGGTCGCGGACGTTAAGGCGAGGGGGGTCCGAACAGGTCCGGGGTGGTTGCGGGGTGGTTGCGGGGAACAAGGTCGGCGAGGGCCGGGGGTGCGAACCGGGCCGACGCGCAGCGGTCCGGCGGCGGGACGGACCGGCCTGGATGGCTGCCGTCGTGGGCCCCACGCAGTCCGGGCCGGCGGGGTCGCGGACGTTAAGGCGAGGGGGGTCCGAACAGGTCCGGGGTGGTTGCGGGGTGGTTGCGGGGAACAAGGTCGGCGAGGGCCGGGGGTGCGAACCGGGCCGACGCGCAGCGGTCCGGCGGCGGGACGGACCGGCCTGGATGGCTGCCGTCGTGGGCCCCACGCAGTCCGGGCCGGCGGGGTCGCGGACGTTAAGGCGAGGGGGGTCCGAACAGGTCCGGGGTGGTTGCGGGGTGGTTGCGGGGAACAAGGTCGGCGAGGGCCGGGGGTGCGAACCGGGCCGACGCGCAGCGGTCCGGCGGCGGGACGGACCGGCCTGGATGGCTGCCGTCGTGGGCCCCACGCAGTCCGGGCCGGCGGGGTCGCGGACGTTAAGGCGAGGGGGGTCCGAACAGGTCCGGGGTGGTTGCGGGGAACAAGGTCGGCGAGGGCCGGGGGTGCGAACCGGGCCGACGCGCAGCGGTCCGGCGGCGGGACGGACCGGCCTGGATGGCTGCCGTCGTGGGCCCCACGCAGTCCGGGCCGGCGGGGTCGCGGACGTTAAGGCGAGGGGGGTCCGAATAGGTCCGGGGTGGTTGCGGGGTGGTTGCGGGGAACAAGGTCGGCGAGGGCCGGGGGTGCGAACCGGGCCGACGCGCAGCGGTCCGGCGGCGGGACGGACCGGCCTGGATGGCTGCCGTCGTGGGCCCCACGCAGTCCGGGCCGGCGGGGTCGCGGACGTTAAGGCGAGGGGGGTCCGAACAGGTCCGGGGTGGTTGCGGGGTGGTTGCGGGGAACAAGGTCGGCGAGGGCCGGGGGTGCGAACCGGGCCGACGCGCAGCGGTCCGGCGGCGGGACGGACCGGCCTGGATGGCTGCCGTCGTGGGCCCCACGCAGTCCGGGCCGGCGGGGTCGCGGACGTTAAGGCGAGGGGGGTCCGAACAGGTCCGGGGTGGTTGCGGGGTGGTTGCGGGGAACAAGGTCGGCGAGGGCCGGGGGTGCGAACCGGGCCGACGCGCAGCGGTCCGGCGGCGGGACGGACCGGCCTGGATGGCTGCCGTCGTGGGCCCCACGCAGTCCGGGCCGGCGGGGTCGCGGACGTTAAGGCGAGGGGGGTCCGAACAGGTCCGGGGTGGTTGCGGGGTGGTTGCGGGGAACAAGGTCGGCGAGGGCCGGGGGTGCGAACCGGGCCGACGCGCAGCGGTCCGGCGGCGGGACGGACCGGCCTGGATGGCTGCCGTCGTGGGCCCCACGCAGTCCGGGCCGGCGGGGTCGCGGACGTTAAGGCGAGGGGGGTCCGAACAGGTCCGGGGTGGTTGCGGGGTGGTTGCGGGGAACAAGGTCGGCGAGGGCCGGGGGTGCGAACCGGGCCGACGCGCAGCGGTCCGGCGGCGGGACGGACCGGCCTGGATGGCTGCCGTCGTGGGCCCCACGCAGTCCGGGCCGGCGGGGTCGCGGACGTTAAGGCGAGGGGGGTCCGAACAGGTCCGGGGTGGTTGCGGGGTGGTTGCGGGGAACAAGGTCGGCGAGGGCCGGGGGTGCGAACCGGGCCGACGCGCAGCGGTCCGGCGGCGGGACGGACCGGCCTGGATGGCTGCCGTCGTGGGCCCCACGCAGTCCGGGCCGGCGGGGTCGCGGACGTTAAGGCGAGGGGGGTCCGAACAGGTCCGGGGTGGTTGCGGGGAACAAGGTCGGCGAGGGCCGGGGGTGCGAACCGGGCCGACGCGCAGCGGTCCGGCGGCGGGACGGACCGGCCTGGATGGCTGCCGTCGTGGGCCCCACGCAGTCCGGGCCGGCGGGGTCGCGGACGTTAAGGCGAGGGGGGTCCGAACAGGTCCGGGGTGGTTGCGGGGTGGTTGCGGGGAACAAGGTCGGCGAGGGCCGGGGGTGCGAACCGGGCCGACGCGCAGCGGTCCGGCGGCGGGACGGACCGGCCTGGATGGCTGCCGTCGTGGGCCCCACGCAGTCCGGGCCGGCGGGGTCGCGGACGTTAAGGCGAGGGGGGTCCGAACAGGTCCGGGGTGGTTGCGGGGTGGTTGCGGGGAACAAGGTCGGCGAGGGCCGGGGGTGCGAACCGGGCCGACGCGCAGCGGTCCGGCGGCGGGACGGACCGGCCTGGATGGCTGCCGTCGTGGGCCCCACGCAGTCCGGGCCGGCGGGGTCGCGGACGTTAAGGCGAGGGGGGTCCGAACAGGTCCGGGGTGGTTGCGGGGTGGTTGCGGGGAACAAGGTCGGCGAGGGCCGGGGGTGCGAACCGGGCCGACGCGCAGCGGTCCGGCGGCGGGACGGACCGGCCTGGATGGCTGCCGTCGTGGGCCCCACGCAGTCCGGGCCGGCGGGGTCGCGGACGTTAAGGCGAGGGGGGTCCGAACAGGTCCGGGGTGGTTGCGGGGTGGTTGCGGGGAACAAGGTCGGCGAGGGCCGGGGGTGCGAACCGGGCCGACGCGCAGCGGTCCGGCGGCGGGACGGACCGGCCTGGATGGCTGCCGTCGTGGGCCCCACGCAGTCCGGGCCGGCGGGGTCGCGGACGTTAAGGCGAGGGGGGTCCGAACAGGTCCGGGGTGGTTGCGGGGTGGTTGCGGGGAACAAGGTCGGCGAGGGCCGGGGGTGCGAACCGGGCCGACGCGCAGCGGTCCGGCGGCGGGACGGACCGGCCTGGATGGCTGCCGTCGTGGGCCCCACGCAGTCCGGGCCGGCGGGGTCGCGGACGTTAAGGCGAGGGGGGTCCGAACAGGTCCGGGGTGGTTGCGGGGAACAAGGTCGGCGAGGGCCGGGGGTGCGAACCGGGCCGACGCGCAGCGGTCCGGCGGCGGGACGGACCGGCCTGGATGGCTGCCGTCGTGGGCCCCACGCAGTCCGGGCCGGCGGGGTCGCGGACGTTAAGGCGAGGGGGGTCCGAACAGGTCCGGGGTGGTTGCGGGGTGGTTGCGGGGAACAAGGTCGGCGAGGGCCGGGGGTGCGAACCGGGCCGACGCGCAGCGGTCCGGCGGCGGGACGGACCGGCCTGGATGGCTGCCGTCGTGGGCCCCACGCAGTCCGGGCCGGCGGGGTCGCGGACGTTAAGGCGAGGGGGGTCCGAACAGGTCCGGGGTGGTTGCGGGGTGGTTGCGGGGAACAAGGTCGGCGAGGGCCGGGGGTGCGAACCGGGCCGACGCGCAGCGGTCCGGCGGCGGGACGGACCGGCCTGGATGGCTGCCGTCGTGGGCCCCACGCAGTCCGGGCCGGCGGGGTCGCGGACGTTAAGGCGAGGGGGGTCCGAACAGGTCCGGGGTGGTTGCGGGGTGGTTGCGGGGAACAAGGTCGTCGAGGGCCGGGGGTGCGAACCGGGCCGACGCGCAGCGGTCTGGCGGCGGGACGGACCGGCCTGGATGGCTGCCGTCGTGGGCCCCACGCAGTCCGGGCCGGCGGGGTCGCGGACGTTAAGGCGAGGGGGGTCCGAACAGGTCCGGGGTGGTTGCGGGGAACAAGGTCGGCGAGGGCCGGGGGTGCGAACCGGGCCGACGCGCAGCGGTCCGGCGGCGGGACGGACCGGCCTGGATGGCTGCCGTCGTGGGCCCCACGCAGTCCGGGCCGGCGGGGTCGCGGACGTTAAGGCGAGGGGGGTCCGAACAGGTCCGGGGTGGTTGCGGGGTGGTTGCGGGGAACAAGGTCGGCGAGGGCCGGGGGTGCGAACCGGGCCGACGCGCAGCGGTCCGGCGGCGGGACGGACCGGCCTGGATGGCTGCCGTCGTGGGCCCCACGCAGTCCGGGCCGGCGGGGTCGCGGACGTTAAGGCGAGGGGGGTCCGAACAGGTCCGGGGTGGTTGCGGGGTGGTTGCGGGGAACAAGGTCGGCGAGGGCCGGGGGTGCGAACCGGGCCGACGCGCAGCGGTCCGGCGGCGGGACGGACCGGCCTGGATGGCTGCCGTCGTGGGCCCCACGCAGTCCGGGCCGGCGGGGTCGCGGACGTTAAGGCGAGGGGGGTCCGAACAGGTCCGGGGTGGTTGCGGGGTGGTTGCGGGGAACAAGGTCGGCGAGGGCCGGGGGTGCGAACCGGGCCGACGCGCAGCGGTCCGGCGGCGGGACGGACCGGCCTGGATGGCTGCCGTCGTGGGCCCCACGCAGTCCGGGCCGGCGGGGTCGCGGACGTTAAGGCGAGGGGGGTCCGAACAGGTCCGGGGTGGTTGCGGGGTGGTTGCGGGGAACAAGGTCGGCGAGGGCCGGGGGTGCGAACCGGGCCGACGCGCAGCGGTCCGGCGGCGGGACGGACCGGCCTGGATGGCTGCCGTCGTGGGCCCCACGCAGTCCGGGCCGGCGGGGTCGCGGACGTTAAGGCGAGGGGGGTCCGAACAGGTCCGGGGTGGTTGCGGGGTGGTTGCGGGGAACAAGGTCGGCGAGGGCCGGGGGTGCGAACCGGGACGACGCGCAGCGGTCCGGCGGCGGGACGGACCGGCCTGGATGGCTGCCGTCGTGGGCCCCACGCAGTCCGGGCCGGCGGGGTCGCGGACGTTAAGGCGAGGGAGGTCCGAACAGGTCCGGGGTGGTTGCGGGGTGGTTGCGGGGAACAAGGTCGGCGAGGGCCGGGGGTGCGAACCGGGCCGACGCGCAGCGGTCCGGCGGCGGGACGGACCGGCCTGGATGGCTGCCGTCGTGGGCCCCACGCAGTCCGGGCCGGCGGGGTCGCGGACGTTAAGGCGAGGGGGGTCCGAACAGGTCCGGGGTGGTTGCGGGGTGGTTGCGGGGAACAAGGTCGGCGAGGGCCGGGGGTGCGAACCGGGCCGACGCGCAGCGGTCCGGCGGCGGGACGGACCGGCCTGGATGGCTGCCGTCGTGGGCCCCACGCAGTCCGGGCCGGCGGGGTCGCGGACGTTAAGGCGAGGGGGGTCCGAACAGGTCCGGGGTGGTTGCGGGGAACAAGGTCGGCGAGGGCCGGGGGTGCGAACCGGGCCGACGCGCAGCGGTCCGGCGGCGGGACGGACCGGCCTGGATGGCTGCCGTCGTGGGCCCCACGCAGTCCGGGCCGGCGGGGTCGCGGACGTTAAGGCGAGGGGGGTCCGAATAGGTCCGGGGTGGTTGCGGGGTGGTTGCGGGGAACAAGGTCGGCGAGGGCCGGGGGTGCGAACCGGGCCGACGCGCAGCGGTCCGGCGGCGGGACGGACCGGCCTGGATGGCTGCCGTCGTGGGCCCCACGCAGTCCGGGCCGGCGGGGTCGCGGACGTTAAGGCGAGGGGGGTCCGAACAGGTCCGGGGTGGTTGCGGGGTGGTTGCGGGGAACAAGGTCGGCGAGGGCCGGGGGTGCGAACCGGGCCGACGCGCAGCGGTCCGGCGGCGGGACGGACCGGCCTGGATGGCTGCCGTCGTGGGCCCCACGCAGTCCGGGCCGGCGGGGTCGCGGACGTTAAGGCGAGGGGGGTCCGAACAGGTCCGGGGTGGTTGCGGGGTGGTTGCGGGGAACAAGGTCGGCGAGGGCCGGGGGTGCGAACCGGGCCGACGCGCAGCGGTCCGGCGGCGGGACGGACCGGCCTGGATGGCTGCCGTCGTGGGCCCCACGCAGTCCGGGCCGGCGGGGTCGCGGACGTTAAGGCGAGGGGGGTCCGAACAGGTCCGGGGTGGTTGCGGGGTGGTTGCGGGGAACAAGGTCGGCGAGGGCCGGGGGTGCGAACCGGGCCGACGCGCAGCGGTCCGGCGGCGGGACGGACCGGCCTGGATGGCTGCCGTCGTGGGCCCCACGCAGTCCGGGCCGGCGGGGTCGCGGACGTTAAGGCGAGGGGGGTCCGAACAGGTCCGGGGTGGTTGCGGGGTGGTTGCGGGGAACAAGGTCGGCGAGGGCCGGGGGTGCGAACCGGGCCGACGCGCAGCGGTCCGGCGGCGGGACGGACCGGCCTGGATGGCTGCCGTCGTGGGCCCCACGCAGTCCGGGCCGGCGGGGTCGCGGACGTTAAGGCGAGGGGGGTCCGAACAGGTCCGGGGTGGTTGCGGGGTGGTTGCGGGGAACAAGGTCGGCGAGGGCCGGGGGTGCGAACCGGGCCGACGCGCAGCGGTCCGGCGGCGGGACGGACCGGCCTGGATGGCTGCCGTCGTGGGCCCCACGCAGTCCGGGCCGGCGGGGTCGCGGACGTTAAGGCGAGGGGGGTCCGAACAGGTCCGGGGTGGTTGCGGGGAACAAGGTCGGCGAGGGCCGGGGGTGCGAACCGGGCCGACGCGCAGCGGTCCGGCGGCGGGACGGACCGGCCTGGATGGCTGCCGTCGTGGGCCCCACGCAGTCCGGGCCGGCGGGGTCGCGGACGTTAAGGCGAGGGGGGTCCGAACAGGTCCGGGGTGGTTGCGGGGTGGTTGCGGGGAACAAGGTCGGCGAGGGCCGGGGGTGCGAACCGGGCCGACGCGCAGCGGTCCGGCGGCGGGACGGACCGGCCTGGATGGCTGCCGTCGTGGGCCCCACGCAGTCCGGGCCGGCGGGGTCGCGGACGTTAAGGCGAGGGGGGTCCGAACAGGTCCGGGGTGGTTGCGGGGTGGTTGCGGGGAACAAGGTCGGCGAGGGCCGGGGGTGCGAACCGGGCCGACGCGCAGCGGTCCGGCGGCGGGACGGACCGGCCTGGATGGCTGCCGTCGTGGGCCCCACGCAGTCCGGGCCGGCGGGGTCGCGGACGTTAAGGCGAGGGGGGTCCGAACAGGTCCGGGGTGGTTGCGGGGTGGTTGCGGGGAACAAGGTCGGCGAGGGCCGGGGGTGCGAACCGGGCCGACGCGCAGCGGTCCGGCGGCGGGACGGACCGGCCTGGATGGCTGCCGTCGTGGGCCCCACGCAGTCCGGGCCGGCGGGGTCGCGGACGTTAAGGCGAGGGGGGTCCGAACAGGTCCGGGGTGGTTGCGGGGTGGTTGCGGGGAACAAGGTCGGCGAGGGCCGGGGGTGCGAACCGGGCCGACGCGCAGCGGTCCGGCGGCGGGACGGACCGGCCTGGATGGCTGCCGTCGTGGGCCCCACGCAGTCCGGGCCGGCGGGGTCGCGGACGTTAAGGCGAGGGGGGTCCGAACAGGTCCGGGGTGGTTGCGGGGTGGTTGCGGGGAACAAGGTCGGCGAGGGCCGGGGGTGCGAACCGGGCCGACGCGCAGCGGTCCGGCGGCGGGACGGACCGGCCTGGATGGCTGCCGTCGTGGGCCCCACGCAGTCCGGGCCGGCGGGGTCGCGGACGTTAAGGCGAGGGGGGTCCGAACAGGTCCGGGGTGGTTGCGGGGAACAAGGTCGGCGAGGGCCGGGGGTGCGAACCGGGCCGACGCGCAGCGGTCCGGCGGCGGGACGGACCGGCCTGGATGGCTGCCGTCGTGGGCCCCACGCAGTCCGGGCCGGCGGGGTCGCGGACGTTAAGGCGAGGGGGGTCCGAACAGGTCCGGGGTGGTTGCGGGGTGGTTGCGGGGAACAAGGTCGGCGAGGGCCGGGGGTGCGAACCGGGCCGACGCGCAGCGGTCCGGCGGCGGGACGGACCGGCCTGGATGGCTGCCGTCGTGGGCCCCACGCAGTCCGGGCCGGCGGGGTCGCGGACGTTAAGGCGAGGGGGGTCCGAACAGGTCCGGGGTGGTTGCGGGGTGGTTGCGGGGAACAAGGTCGGCGAGGGCCGGGGGTGCGAACCGGGCCGACGCGCAGCGGTCCGGCGGCGGGACGGACCGGCCTGGATGGCTGCCGTCGTGGGCCCCACGCAGTCCGGGCCGGCGGGGTCGCGGACGTTAAGGCGAGGGGGGTCCGAACAGGTCCGGGGTGGTTGCGGGGTGGTTGCGGGGAACAAGGTCGTCGAGGGCCGGGGGTGCGAACCGGGCCGACGCGCAGCGGTCTGGCGGCGGGACGGACCGGCCTGGATGGCTGCCGTCGTGGGCCCCACGCAGTCCGGGCCGGCGGGGTCGCGGACGTTAAGGCGAGGGGGGTCCGAACAGGTCCGGGGTGGTTGCGGGGAACAAGGTCGGCGAGGGCCGGGGGTGCGAACCGGGCCGACGCGCAGCGGTCCGGCGGCGGGACGGACCGGCCTGGATGGCTGCCGTCGTGGGCCCCACGCAGTCCGGGCCGGCGGGGTCGCGGACGTTAAGGCGAGGGGGGTCCGAACAGGTCCGGGGTGGTTGCGGGGTGGTTGCGGGGAACAAGGTCGGCGAGGGCCGGGGGTGCGAACCGGGCCGACGCGCAGCGGTCCGGCGGCGGGACGGACCGGCCTGGATGGCTGCCGTCGTGGGCCCCACGCAGTCCGGGCCGGCGGGGTCGCGGACGTTAAGGCGAGGGGGGTCCGAACAGGTCCGGGGTGGTTGCGGGGTGGTTGCGGGGAACAAGGTCGGCGAGGGCCGGGGGTGCGAACCGGGCCGACGCGCAGCGGTCCGGCGGCGGGACGGACCGGCCTGGATGGCTGCCGTCGTGGGCCCCACGCAGTCCGGGCCGGCGGGGTCGCGGACGTTAAGGCGAGGGGGGTCCGAACAGGTCCGGGGTGGTTGCGGGGTGGTTGCGGGGAACAAGGTCGGCGAGGGCCGGGGGTGCGAACCGGGCCGACGCGCAGCGGTCCGGCGGCGGGACGGACCGGCCTGGATGGCTGCCGTCGTGGGCCCCACGCAGTCCGGGCCGGCGGGGTCGCGGACGTTAAGGCGAGGGGGGTCCGAACAGGTCCGGGGTGGTTGCGGGGTGGTTGCGGGGAACAAGGTCGGCGAGGGCCGGGGGTGCGAACCGGGCCGACGCGCAGCGGTCCGGCGGCGGGACGGACCGGCCTGGATGGCTGCCGTCGTGGGCCCCACGCAGTCCGGGCCGGCGGGGTCGCGGACGTTAAGGCGAGGGGGGTCCGAACAGGTCCGGGGTGGTTGCGGGGTGGTTGCGGGGAACAAGGTCGGCGAGGGCCGGGGGTGCGAACCGGGACGACGCGCAGCGGTCCGGCGGCGGGACGGACCGGCCTGGATGGCTGCCGTCGTGGGCCCCACGCAGTCCGGGCCGGCGGGGTCGCGGACGTTAAGGCGAGGGGGGTCCGAACAGGTCCGGGGTGGTTGCGGGGTGGTTGCGGGGAACAAGGTCGGCGAGGGCCGGGGGTGCGAACCGGGCCGACGCGCAGCGGTCCGGCGGCGGGACGGACCGGCCTGGATGGCTGCCGTCGTGGGCCCCACGCAGTCCGGGCCGGCGGGGTCGCGGACGTTAAGGCGAGGGGGGTCCGAACAGGTCCGGGGTGGTTGCGGGGTGGTTGCGGGGAACAAGGTCGGCGAGGGCCGGGGGTGCGAACCGGGCCGACGCGCAGCGGTCCGGCGGCGGGACGGACCGGCCTGGATGGCTGCCGTCGTGGGCCCCACGCAGTCCGGGCCGGCGGGGTCGCGGACGTTAAGGCGAGGGGGGTCCGAACAGGTCCGGGGTGGTTGCGGGGTGGTTGCGGGGAACAAGGTCGGCGAGGGCCGGGGGTGCGAACCGGGCCGACGCGCAGCGGTCCGGCGGCGGGACGGACCGGCCTGGATGGCTGCCGTCGTGGGCCCCACGCAGTCCGGGCCGGCGGGGTCGCGGACGTTAAGGCGAGGGGGGTCCGAACAGGTCCGGGGTGGTTGCGGGGTGGTTGCGGGGAACAAGGTCGGCGAGGGCCGGGGGTGCGAACCGGGCCGACGCGCAGCGGTCCGGCGGCGGGACGGACCGGCCTGGATGGCTGCCGTCGTGGGCCCCACGCAGTCCGGGCCGGCGGGGTCGCGGACGTTAAGGCGAGGGGGGTCCGAACAGGTCCGGGGTGGTTGCGGGGTGGTTGCGGGGAACAAGGTCGGCGAGGGCCGGGGGTGCGAACCGGGCCGACGCGCAGCGGTCCGGCGGCGGGACGGACCGGCCTGGATGGCTGCCGTCGTGGGCCCCACGCAGTCCGGGCCGGCGGGGTCGCGGACGTTAAGGCGAGGGGGGTCCGAACAGGTCCGGGGTGGTTGCGGGGTGGTTGCGGGGAACAAGGTCGGCGAGGGCCGGGGGTGCGAACCGGGCCGACGCGCAGCGGTCCGGCGGCGGGACGGACCGGCCTGGATGGCTGCCGTCGTGGGCCCCACGCAGTCCGGGCCGGCGGGGTCGCGGACGTTAAGGCGAGGGGGGTCCGAACAGGTCCGGGGTGGTTGCGGGGTGGTTGCGGGGAACAAGGTCGTCGAGGGCCGGGGGTGCGAACCGGGCCGACGCGCAGCGGTCCGGCGGCGGGACGGACCGGCCTGGATGGCTGCCGTCGTGGGCCCCACGCAGTCCGGGCCGGCGGGGTCGCGGACGTTAAGGCGAGGGGGGTCCGAACAGGTCCGGGGTGGTTGCGGGGTGGTTGCGGGGAACAAGGTCGGCGAGGGCCGGGGG
This sequence comes from Vigna nakashimae, assembly GCA_034642375.1. NCBI lineage: Eukaryota > Viridiplantae > Streptophyta > Magnoliopsida > Fabales > Fabaceae > Vigna > Vigna nakashimae. The sequence goes on from CM067765.1 coordinate 213,427, forward strand.
TGCGAACCGGGCCGACGCGCAGCGGTCCGGCGGCGGGACGGACCGGCCTGGATGGCTGCCGTCGTGGGCCCCACGCAGTCCGGGCCGGCGGGGTCGCGGACGTTAAGGCGAGGGGGGTCCGAACAGGTCCGGGGTGGTTGCGGGGTGGTTGCGGGGAACAAGGTCGGCGAGGGCCGGGGGTGCGAACCGGGCCGACGCGCAGCGGTCCGGCGGCGGGACGGACCGGCCTGGATGGCTGCCGTCGTGGGCCCCACGCAGTCCGGGCCGGCGGGGTCGCGGACGTTAAGGCGAGGGGGGTCCGAACAGGTCCGGGGTGGTTGCGGGGTGGTTGCGGGGAACAAGGTCGGCGAGGGCCGGGGGTGCGAACCGGGCCGACGCGCAGCGGTCCGGCGGCGGGACGGACCGGCCTGGATGGCTGCCGTCGTGGGCCCCACGCAGTCCGGGCCGGCGGGGTCGCGGACGTTAAGGCGAGGGGGGTCCGAACAGGTCCGGGGTGGTTGCGGGGTGGTTGCGGGGAACAAGGTCGGCGAGGGCCGGGGGTGCGAACCGGGCCGACGCGCAGCGGTCCGGCGGCGGGACGGACCGGCCTGGATGGCTGCCGTCGTGGGCCCCACGCAGTCCGGGCCGGCGGGGTCGCGGACGTTAAGGCGAGGGGGGTCCGAACAGGTCCGGGGTGGTTGCGGGGTGGTTGCGGGGAACAAGGTCGGCGAGGGCCGGGGGTGCGAACCGGGCCGACGCGCAGCGGTCCGGCGGCGGGACGGACCGGCCTGGATGGCTGCCGTCGTGGGCCCCACGCAGTCCGGGCCGGCGGGGTCGCGGACGTTAAGGCGAGGGGGGTCCGAACAGGTCCGGGGTGGTTGCGGGGAACAAGGTCGGCGAGGGCCGGGGGTGCGAACCGGGCCGACGCGCAGCGGTCCGGCGGCGGGACGGACCGGCCTGGATGGCTGCCGTCGTGGGCCCCACGCAGTCCGGGCCGGCGGGGTCGCGGACGTTAAGGCGAGGGGGGTCCGAACAGGTCCGGGGTGGTTGCGGGGTGGTTGCGGGGAACAAGGTCGGCGAGGGCCGGGGGTGCGAACCGGGCCGACGCGCAGCGGTCCGGCGGCGGGACGGACCGGCCTGGATGGCTGCCGTCGTGGGCCCCACGCAGTCCGGGCCGGCGGGGTCGCGGACGTTAAGGCGAGGGGGGTCCGAACAGGTCCGGGGTGGTTGCGGGGTGGTTGCGGGGAACAAGGTCGGCGAGGGCCGGGGGTGCGAACCGGGCCGACGCGCAGCGGTCCGGCGGCGGGACGGACCGGCCTGGATGGCTGCCGTCGTGGGCCCCACGCAGTCCGGGCCGGCGGGGTCGCGGACGTTAAGGCGAGGGGGGTCCGAACAGGTCCGGGGTGGTTGCGGGGTGGTTGCGGGGAACAAGGTCGGCGAGGGCCGGGGGTGCGAACCGGGCCGACGCGCAGCGGTCCGGCGGCGGGACGGACCGGCCTGGATGGCTGCCGTCGTGGGCCCCACGCAGTCCGGGCCGGCGGGGTCGCGGACATTAAGGCGAGGGGGGTCCGAACAGGTCCGGGGTGGTTGCGGGG
>CM067765.1:235000-237500 GCA_034642375.1 Vigna nakashimae
GGCAAGCAAGCAAATGAAAACATCAAGTGACGCAACGCCAAGCATCGCTAGGCATGAAATGGGAACCATCGAGATAATAAGGGCCGCTACACGATCGCCTGCCTGGTCGGGGCTGAGCCAGGACTTTCGGAAATGACCGCTTGTCAAGTGAGACCCTCCCACAAAACCCTTCCGACCGAGGCCAAAAGATCCATCACGGACGTGGTGGAAGGTTTGATCTTCGGTCCGAACAGCGTGCGAGAAAACCACACAAAAGACACTCACTTTTACCTGTCTGGGGTCGAGAAGTTCCATGACCTGCTGTCATTTCCACAGCCGGGCCACTTTCCTAATCAACCATGGAGCGGCGCGATGACGCCCCATTGCCTGGGTAGAGATCGAAAAACGGTGCGAGGAGCCCCCAAGGCACCACTCTCGCACACCAGCCAAAGTGAGTCAAGCTGGCGTGAAGAGCTGCTCCCCCCCTATAAGGGGTTATTTTGCAAAAGGCAGATTTGTACAAGTAGATACACTTTTTCTGAGCAGACATAAGTCCATATCTCGAGCTACACAACGAATTTGGACGAGATTTTTTGCAGGGATCCTTAGAAAAATGGTATCTCCCACTCCACCAAGTTTCATAATTTTTCTCAAAGGGGAAGTATTTTTTTTATTTTTTCCAAAACCCGAAAAACCGTAAAATCGGGAAAAATGGAAAAGTGCATCTAGAGGTCGCGTTTTGAGCTGATTTTTTCCAGTCCACTTCATACCAACATAAGTAAGCTTCCCTCCAAATTTCATTCAATCCGCTCGCGGGAATTTTGTTTTATGACGTTTTTACAAAACGGCTAAACTTCAAAAATTTAGAACTACCTCAAGATGGTTTGCTTTTGCAACCAAACCTTCACAGCATTGTTTTGGGACCATTTGAAGTGTTTTCCAACCCATAAGTCTCAAAAATCATGACTTTGAAAAATTCACAAATTTTGGCCCCAACCACCATGCACCACAAACTTAGCCAAGTTTCACCACCAAACTTGGCTAGCTTCAAAACCCACCAAAATGAAAAATTTCTTGCACCAAGATTTTTACAGTAGCATTTTGGTGATATAAAGAGGGCATTCCAAGCATCAAACCCCAAAAACCAACACTTTGAAAATTTCACAAAACTTGCCACCATGCACCACAAACTTAGCCCAGTTTCACCACCAAACTTGGCTAGCTTCAAAACCCACCAAAATGAAAAATTTCTTGCACCAAGATTTTTAGGGTAGCATTTTGGTGATATAAAGAGTGCATTCCAAGCATCAAACCCCAAAAACCAACACTTTGAAAATTTCCCAAAACTTGGCACCAAGCACCAACTTAGCCAACTTTCACCACCAAACTTGGCTAGCTTCAAAACCCACCAAAATGAAAAATTTCTTGCACCAAGATTTTTAGGGTAGCATTTTGGTGATATAAAGAGGGCATTCCAAGCATCAAACCCCAAAAACCAACACTTTGAAAATTTCACAAAACCAACCACCATGCACCACAAACTTAGCCAAGTTTCACCACCAAACTTGGCTAGCTTCAAAACCCACCAAAATGAAAAATTTCTTGCACCAAGATTTTTAGGGTAGCATTTTGGTGATATAAAGAGGGCATTCCAAGCATCAAACCCCAAAAACCAACACTTTGAAAATTTCACAAAACCAACCACCATGCACCACAAACTTAGCCAAGTTTCACCACCAAACTTGGCTAGCTTCAAAACCCACCAAAATGAAAAATTTCTTGCACCAAGATTTTTAGGGTAGCATTTTGGTGATATAAAGAGTGCATTCCAAGCATCAAACCCCAAAAACCAACACTTTGAAAATTTCCCAAAACTTGGCACCAAGCACCAACTTAGCCAACTTTCACCACCAAACTTGGCTAGCTTCAAAACCCACCAAAATGAAAAATTTCTTGCACCAAGATTTTTAGGGTAGCATTTTGGTGATATAAAGAGGGCATTCCAAGCATCAAACCCCAAAAACCAACACTTTGAAAATTTCACAAAACCAACCACCATGCACCACAAACTTAGCCAAGTTTCACCACCAAACTTGGCTAGCTTCAAAACCCACCAAAATGAAAAATTTCTTGCACCAAGATTTTTAGGGTAGCATTTTGGTGATATAAAGAGTGCATTCCAAGCATCAAACCCCAAAAACCAACAATTTGAAAATTTCACAAAACTTGCCACCATGCACCACAAACTTAGCCAAGTTTCACCACCAAACTTGGCTAGCTTCAAAACCCACCAAAATGAAAAATTTCTTGCACCACGTTTTTAGGGTAGCATTTTGGTGATATAAAGAGGGCATTCCAAGCATCAAACCCCAAAAACCAACACTTTGAAAATTTCCCAAAACTTGGCACCATGCACCACAAACTTAGCCAACTTTCACCACCAAACTTGGCTAGCTTCAAAACCCACCAAAATGAAAAATTTCTTGCACCAAGATTTTTAGGGTAGCATTTTGGTGATATA